>VYZW01014702.1:0-10985 GCA_013401315.1 Balaeniceps rex | reverse complement strand
CTCACCACTCGGAGGTCAGAGACTCTGAACCTCGCAAGGTGAAATTAGCTGCTGGCCCTGGGAAGACACAAAGGAAGTCAAGAGACCATAAAGATAACCAGATTCTCCATTGCTATTGACCTAACTATGGAAAGCAAGGAAAAGACAACTGCACAGGCTGCCGAGGAACATAGATCATGCAGAGTCACTGCAGATTCAGAAAGCAGAGTAAGGAAATTAGACAACTGCAGGAGAGCAGCAGTCAGACACCATCTCCATACAGAGGTCATGATGTGACTTATGATCTCATCTATCATCTGGCCTGACACGGGATTAGAAGAAAAAACCTACATCAACAATACAGGGGACTAACAGGACTCCATGTCTCAGCATGAAGTCAGCAGCAAGGAGGAACCAATGGCAAAAACTCAGACAGGAACTGAAGGCTGGATTAGATAGCCTGAAAGTGTGAGAGGCCTCCTAGTTGTAGAGACATCATGGTACAGGCATATTCCAGCAGAGGTTGTGTGTTCATTTCCCCCAGCCTCAACAGTTCATCAGTAAATATGTACACAAAACGCTAAACAAAAATACAGATATTTTCAGGAAATAGATTCCTGACTAGAGTTTGAGGGAGGAGAATAAATGACAGGAGAAGAAAGTTGGTGAATGCATCCAGAAGTCCATTTACTTGCCTGTGTCTAGAACCCTAGTTGCAATCCTTCATGGAGAAATTATTCACTCCGTAACGAGATGGTTTAGCTTTATAAGCTTTAGCCTTTATGTTGTTATTTAGCAAGTGGTACAGAAAACGTAGTTCAAGGCACTGAGAGCACATGGGTCCTGTGAGAAAAATAGGTGGTGATCAAGTAATTAAAAACTATCATACTGGATGGTCTTGTGGGTAGTACCACTAGTTCCAAAATCTACATTAATATTAGCACTTCCTGCCTTTGGAGTGCTTGATTTACAATCTGAAGAAAGCATTATTTTAATATAATTTGTGATATTAAAAAGTATACTAACATGAAGCAGTAGTATGCTGGCGGCCATCTTGATTAACCCACCTGAGATTTAATCAGGAATCTTCTGCATTAAAGTCCTGAGCTGGTACAGGCAGAGTTGGCAGTAAGAAGTCCAAGAAATAACTTTGCATCCTCAGAGGTCAGACAGAAGAGGAGCTCTGGAATGCAAGGGCTATATTACTCTTTTGGCGGGTTTAGCCATATCAAAGTATAGAAAAAGAACTGACCTCTTTAGATTTTAATTTTAGTGGTGCCCCGTCAGTTCTGGGAGTTTAAAAGGGAGGAAATTCGTTGTGAAGTTAATTGTTTTCTTCCTGGCTTGTACAAAACATGAAGTATCTCACATATGTGTATCTTATACTGTTAAAAAAATGCACTTTATTCTTTTCCTAGATGATATTCTCAGAGAATATCAAGGGCAAATGTTAGGGTCCAGAAAAATAAAGATGAAATAGAATAAATTTTACATTTGAAGAGTTATAAACATATACAAAATAAAAGCATGTATGTTAAGTGAAATAGTTCAGGAAAAGAGTTCCCAAAAACCAAGACCTATTGTCACCTGAAAAGTCAGGTATGCCCTCCAGTCACATAATATTTGATGTAATAAAATTTTTCTGGTACAGTTTTCAGTGTACCAGAGCATTACTCTTTATTAAGACAGGAGTTAGAAAGTTCGTACTATTGTTTTCTATCTGTGTCTTATTAATTTTATCTTTACGACTCCTCTTTTATTCTCCCTATGCACATAGTATTATGCTTTATATCTTAAACTTTTAGGAAATTGAATCCAGCATCAGTTCAAGAGAATCAAATTTAGATTGCTCGGGTTTTAATGGCTAAATGATTCAATGCTGAAGAAATTTTTAGAAATGCTCGATGCTGTTAAGCAGTAACTTAAGGACAACCTAGTAGTTAAGGTACAGAACTAGGCACCCAGAGATCTGGATTCACCGCACTGCTCCAAGTTTTCTTTGCAAGCTGATGCAAATCTCCAGGCTGCCCATCTGTATAATGGGAACGTTATTCTTCCCCTGTCTGCATTGCCTAGGAGTCCTGCAAGCTGCTCTTCAGAGGTACATTATTGCCTCATCTGTGAACACTTTGCAAGAGAAAAGCCTTTGAATGTATTCTTTTTCAGGGCAGGAATGATCTTATTATGCTTTTGAACAGCACTGTGCAGCACTGGGATATGAATCTGCTTGTAGCTCCTTCTGGTACAGAAATACAAGTGTTAATAATAATTAATGATATTAACACCTTTTAATTGTGCTGCACTTGTAAGCTCCTTCTTACATCTTTGCTCTGGGTTAGGAAACTCCCCATTGTCTGCTTTAGCTGTGGTAAATACCACTGTTGCACAATATTGTTATTGTTGTAGTTGTTAGCAATTTATTCAAAGAACATCTTATGAGTGCAAATAAAGTAAGCAGGTGTCTGCACTGAGGAGTTTACAGACTACATTAGAGATAGCACAGCAAGATAAGAACAACAGAGAGGGAGCATTGGAATTCAATGCCTTTCATAGAGATACAAAGCAATAGGCTTTTCTTTTCCTTGTTCTTTTCTTCTCATTTACTTCCTTGTTGCTTTCTTGGAGTCCTGGTGTGTGTGCAACCTTTGCATCCTCCAAACATTGGGCAAAACACACTTAGCTGAAGTTTAGGGCAAGATACGTAGGACGTCTTGGGGGAGATGGATGGTGCAAGAAACCCAGTTGTCTTTGCAAATCCCTGAAGAAATGCCACCTCTTGAATATAAATCAGAATCTCTTATTCATCAAACCTGCAATTGCTCACCTCTTCTTTTGTGGACAGCTGTGCAGAGGATGGGGATGCCCCTCAGCTCCCAGTGATGTCCTATCCCAAGGTAGAATTGTCACCTTGTGAGGTACAGGAATCATCGTTTGACAAAACAGAGGGGCAGTTAATTTAGGTCCTGATATAAAGACCATTGATATTAGAAGTGAGATTCCTACCGGACTTTGGACCAGGTGTCTTTATTAGCCTATGTATCCTGACAAAAACATTTCCTCTTTTTCTTTCTGTAGTTTGTTACCATCTCTTGTTAGATCTTGCCTTACCTGGGACTGTGGTTCCCACATACAGATATACAGGAAGAAGTAGAGGCACGTGAAGAGATCTTGATCTCCCCTGTGCCGACAGCAGCTGGTGCAACATGTCCTGCTGCATCACAAAATGCAGCCACGGCTGTTTTGAGAGGCATGTCTGTCAAAGCAGAGACTGTATCTGCTAGGAGCAATGGGGTTCAGTCCTGGCTGAGGCTTTGAAGTGTTCCTGCCTATGCACCTACACCTACTAAATAAAACGAAGAAGGGTTGAGAAGAGACTGGAAAACAAGGAGAGAGTACAGAAGGTCATGGGGTAGAGTCCAGGCCCACAGCACTTTATAGAGAAGTTATGGAGCCTCCACAGGAGTCAGAGGCACAGGGAAGGAGAAGTCGCTGTAAGCTACTTTCATTACAAGATTGTACACTGGAAATGAAAATGTCACCCCAGAGCGAAGTGTTAACTTAGTTACCCTACAGACAACTCCAACTGAAAAAGAATTACAGGTTAAAAAGAAAAGAGAAGAACCTGTCACCGGGGCTAATAGCAGCTTCAAGGGCAAAAAATGTTAAAGGCTGAAATGCTGCCAAAATCCATGGTGAAGCCAAATCCAGCAGGGAGATTCTGTGCTTCGTCAAGAAACTCTGGATCAGGCCCTTTTGTTCGCTGCACTGAGCAAGAAGTAGTGGAAAGAAAAATGAGTCACTCCTGTAGGAGGCCGCATGGCCCCCTTTGCCAGGTGGTCTGCTGACAGCATATTGCTCTGTAGGGCATGTTATATCTCTGCGCTTTTCTTATCAAAATGTCAATACTTTCTCATTGCCTTTGAGTGTTCCTAGGAAAGTGCATACAGACTGCAGGAAATGAAAGTCATGAGATCCAAAGGGCTGAGATAGGTGGTCCTAGGAAAAGTCCCGAGGTAGTGGCAGGAACCTGAGCAAAAGGACAAACAACTGTTATTTACTTATTTTTGTATGGCTGCAGTTGTGATTTTGAAAAGGAGGAATAGAAGTTTGGTGCCCGCTTCCCACTGAGTGTTATGAAACCTCTTGAAGTTAGGAAAAGTAACTAACAAGTCCTGCTGTCAGCACTGAAAAATGCAGCAGACTTTCCCTTCCACCATCCTTTATTTTGGCTTCACAGCTGAGCTTGGCTTAGTGAGTTCCTGTCACTATCAAGGGAAGATTTGCAAATTTCATACCCACATTTCCCTTCTTGTGGGTGAATAGCACTGCTGTCGCCTAGGAAAAGAGACACATCTGTGGCAAAATACTGGTCGCTCTTAGTCCATGAAAACTTTGCCACGATTTCAGTGGGTCTGGATTTCACTCCTATGCTCCCACTCTGACACAGTTTTGTTCCCATTTTGTGTGTGTGGTATTGGGCATTTTTAATTCATAACATCAAAACAGCAGAAGGAAGCACTAAAACTTACTGTTTGGGCTTCTCCTCTGTCCACACTTGTCCTCTCATCAGTGTGGCTATAAGCTGTGTCAAAGATGTTGTCCCTACGGTCCTACCGCTGTAGCAAGTATATGGCAGTACAGAACCATGCCCCCAAATCTGACCCTCCTTCTTGCATATTGCAAAAACATTAATAATAAAGAAATTGTATCCAGTGCTTAATTTATTTTAAAATGTAATCGTTAGATTTAATGTCAGGGGATTTAAAAGTGGAAATGATCTGTTTGGCAGCAAAAGATTGTGCCTCAACGCTGGATCCGGAGAGCACACCTCCCACCGACGTGCTGTTGGATGCAGCCTCCCTGAGGTCCCCCTGAAGGGGTTGTTCCTTGGCACAGCTGGACTGTGTAGAAAAGACAACACAACCTCGGGCTCTGTTGTGTTCTCCAAGGAAACTCTGTGAGCTGGTTTTCTGGGAGAGCAGTGGAGACCACCTTGTAATATACTGTCTATAAATGCAGCCTGAATTTGAGGCAAAAATGCATCACAGCAGATAAATTGATTGTTTACATAAAATGCACTTTTTAAAGTAACAGTGAAAAATGTAAGGTGTGCAACAGCAGCAGACAGTGCTAGCAGCAATAACAAGCTAGTTACTAATGTGCTGGGATTTAGGCGTAGTTTCAAGGTAAATTTGTATTCACGTAGATGCACCAGGATAGATTTTGTATGAGAAAGTCAATGAAAAGAAAAATCCAAACTGATCACAGACACTCACTTGCTATTCTGCCATATCTGAATTTTATGTGCATGTTTGGTGGCTGATAACTTGGACAGAGACAAATTTGTTTTATTTCTCTCCCTGCAGCTTGTTCATTAAAATTCTGTTTTACTCCAGCAGCCAGCATTGTGCTGCATCCTGACAACTGCGCAGAGGGAAAGTGCCACAACAGACACATGCCAGCTGTCCCTTCCAATCCAGCAAACTATTGCTTCCCCACATGGAAATATAGTATTTACCCTTTTCCTGGGGAAACAACATATTCTGCACCAAGACAATAGAATGCAGCTTGTTCGTACATGGTTAAAGTACACATGTGGTAAACATAACAGTCTGATTTCCCCCTGCATTGCTTCACTTTTGCACAGATGCGTACCAAAATGATTCCTACTGATCTGGTTTTTTGGCAGCCATAAAACCTGACTCCTGTTATGCTACCTTCCACATAGCTTCTGAGTCCCAGAAAGGTGTCTGGCCCTGTGTTCGTTCCCGCAGTGCCTGGAAGATGCACGTCTTCGCAGAGAGCTGCGCGACTGCCTCGCACCGACACTGGGCACATCTCTGTAAATTCCAGGGACAAGTATCGCAGCCTTATCTCCTGGATTAGGTGCAGAAATTCCTCTGTCGCTTCAAAATACTGGCATTATGCCAAAATTCCTAGATGTCTAAAATTAAGCTTCGAGGTCATATCTAAACAAGGGCTTAGGTACCCAAAGTGGACCCTAGATGGAATTCAGGCTCCTGAGTACAAAACGATCACAACACGGTTATGAAATGCTGCTGTTCAGCTATTTTCTAAGCCTAGAGATGCCCAAGGTCCAGAAATGCTTTACTTTCTTACTCTAAAGTCCCCAGGTGCCTAAAGCTGTGTTTGCAGTGCCTGCATAGAATTGTCCCAGAGTTGGCATAAGTGGATATGCCAACTAACTCAGGTCTCAGCAACCCTAACCTTACAGTTTAACACTTGAATAAAACAGTTAATTTTCAACGGTGTTGGTGGATTGCAGCACAGAAGCTGCTGGAGGTCAGCAAGCCTGGGGAGTGACACCTGGTTCTGATTTCTTTTTCTAAGTAACTAAACTTAAAGCTTCATTTACATTGTCGATAAATCAGTGCAGCTGTTTAAACAAGAATATTTTAATACACAGCAAAAGTATTTGCTTTTAGAAAGCACCTAAATATCCGCAGCTACTGAATTCCAGCATCCTTCAGGCCATATTGTTGGGCTATACTGTGTTTGAGATGCAAAGGGGAAATGCGCACGGAAATACTCTCTGCAGCAAGTTATGCCTGGTTGGCTTTCACATTGACTTGGTGTTTACTCATTGTGTATTAGAGAGGTATTTGGGCCCAGGCTCTAATAGGTGAAGGATCAGAACAGGAGGAGATTTTGCATCAGTGTGTGGGCTGTGAATGCAACAAGGAGGTCATTAAATAGACACTGGCAGCAGAAGATAAAGTTAGCAATTATGAGGCCATTTCCAGGAACAGGCTGCCCAGAATAAAATTATTTTGCCTAAAATCAGCAGGTAAAAGTAAAAAATGTCTTTCCAAGAGGTCTGCTGTTGTGACAAGATTGGGTTTTCTTTCCCTTTCCTTTAGAGCTGCCAACTAAATGGTTGCACAGTTTCTGTTTGCACATATCTTGGTGATTATGTTTAATATTATTGCCCTTCTTCTCAGAGCTAGTAAGGCTCATGTAGAAAATTAGGCTGGAGAGTGATACTGTCTCTTCATAATGCCAAGGCAAAAGGAACAGGGGACTGTAAAGTTTCCTACACCTTCTCACCCTGATGCTGTGAGCCCAGCATGAAGGGGCAGCTACCTATGACGTGGATCCCTACTGCCCTCCACCATACATAGGGTGAGGTGGCAGCAACATCACCAGACACTCTGCTTAGTGCCAGTTGTAATGCAAAATCATTAGAAACTGGGCAAAGATCACAGATTTCTTCCCTATGGGCTCCCAGATTCATGACAGATGACAACTCTTTTCAGTTGTTCCTGACATGATTGGCTTCAAAATACTTTTCTGAGAAGTGAAGACCAAATCCTGTAAACCATGCACATAAGCCATCCAGCCCCCTATCCTTTGCTTTGTTTAGGAAATATGCATGCATCATTTTCATATTGCACAAGCTGATTTATATCGATCCACAAGAGCTATTGAATATGCATTTATACATGCTGAGAGCACCTCAGGTGCGGGGAAAATTACGTTATGAGACATAAATGCATGAATTTCCACTGTAAGAAGACTGATGTGAAAGCTCAGCCTCCTGTAAAGACTGTTACCTGTGCAAGAACCTCTCTCTCCTTACACATTTCCACTGAGATTAAAACAGCAGATATTTTGGAAGCTTTCAGGAGGACCTGACTGTAAGATTTTCTTACTAAAAGAAAATACCTGAAAAATATCTGTTCTGTTAAGGGTTTCACATTTTTGGCTGATATCTCATAAGTGTAGATAGTCTTTAAATGCTTCCCTCTGCAACCAAGTCCGTCCCTCTGAATAGAGGGAGACCGACAAATAATGTGCATATCCCTGAAACTGGTCTCAGCTAAATATAACACTAACTATGGTGTGATTTCACAGGTTTTAGAGTTAGTGGGGAAAATTATGATCATCTGGTCTTTTGTGCCTTTTGTGTAACCTGCATTTTGTCAGCGCTTCCATCTACCCTGACACGTTGTACTTCAGGGTGCAGCCTCAGTTTTGTTCCATCTCTGCAGGTAACACAAATAGCACAATTTCTATAGGAGTCTCCATAGAGACAGATCCACCACTAAATCCAGAGCCTCATCTCTGCAGTCAAACCTTGATACATCAAACCTGGACACTGGATCTGGAAGCTTTAACTTCTACAATGAGGGGATTGACAAAACTAGCCTGGAGCTAAGCAGAAGATAAGATTACCTAGGTACAAGGTTTTACTCAATGTTAAAGAGATAGCACAAATAAGCTCTATCCTGTGCACAAGTAAAGGGGTGGGAGGATTTTGCTTCCATGATTTTTTTAAGGAAAAAATCCTTCAAAATCTGTGCTGTGGCAGATAGAAGACCATAGAGCCGATGACACTGATCCAGGAAAAATTGCATGGACACCTGTAAGATCTGTGCATGCTATTTCTTTAGTAGAGTTGCCATAGTGTGTAGGCACACATGCCATGACATAACAGCAACATAATAGCTCAAAGACTTAGAACAGTTCAGCGTGTGATTAGAGGACCCATGTGCTCCAAGGAGTGTTTTTGCACACAGAAGTGAGGTATTTTACAGTTATGCCAAGTAAACAACACAGTAGGTTTGAGTGCTGATTTTTTTCCTGTGTGAGCAAGTCCAAAGATATTTCATACAGGCTTATTCTTATTCTGACAAAATATACAAAAGAACAAATGGTTCAATCTTTTCTACTAAATACAGCTTGAGGCATATAATTAGCAATCTAGAGAGGATGATTGCAAGTGAACTGGCATAAAAAGTTACACTGTTATCACAGATGAAGTTGTAATATTTCATTATCATTTCATGATGTGTGAATTAATTGATATTTATTCACAAGGTGCATTGGAAATAGTGGTGCCTTTTATGATAATTATACCTATTTTTCAATCTGGGGGAGAAAAAAACTGCCTTAAATACTATGAGTTATGAGACAGACCTTCAAAGAGCAGCATAACTACTTGTACCTACAAAAATACTGCAGCTACGTGCATTTCTTTTATGTATTCATGGTTCCAGTAGCTATGCCTATGTACATATGCACAGTGTTTATGTCACATAATGATGCATGTGGGAATGTGAACGTACATCTTGGGGGGAAAAAAGTGTTCTTAAGTGTTCTTTTTATGAGAAAGAATTAATCTACCCACTAGTGAAATACATTCACCCCTCAAGTGAAATGGCAAGAGTTGTCTGCCATCTGTGAAGGTTGCGTAGATCCTAAACATGATGGAAAAAACATACCTGTTTGTCTGTGTTTCTCTCTAAGGATTATGTTGCTGGATCCTACCAGTCCTGGGGTTTAAATTTTTAAATTCATAATCACTGGAAGGAAATGGCAGGTTGAGCTAAGCTGTGAGCCTTTGTGTGCTTGCCAACTGCTTTGTGAAGCCCTGATCACATGGACAAGGGCAGCAGACAGGAGTATTTAGAAAGAGTTTTAGAAAATATTTGAGCAGATTTTGTCCTGCATGCAGTTAATATTTATTACCACGGTGAAAAGAGATGGAATTGGTGTTGTGCTTTCTTTGCTTCCTGAGACTAGAAGGTACTCTTCCTATATGTAATAAAAGTTGCTGACTCTGCCAGGAAACCTCAGAGACATTAGGAAACGTTAGGAAACTTTAGAAAGACCAGGTAGTACATGGTCAACCAGAATCAAGGTGAACAAAGAATTTGAAGAGAGGAAGCCAAAACAGAGAAGGAGGATTTCATAAGTATTGGAGGTAAAATGGGTGGTACTGAATACCCTGGAAGCATATGAAAGTAGAAAGATTGTAACCACTAAGAAGAAGATAGCCAAGAGGAATTGAATACATTTGGAAATATCCAAGTACTGCTAAGTTTCAAGTGGAAACTGCAGAGGATCTCTGCAGATTCAGCTGGTCAAATGGAGCTGGGAACTGCACGACGGAAACACGAGTTTGGCTTTCAGGGCCACCTGCAAAATGCTAAAGCTAGATTCAAGAAGATCCCTTCAGTCAAGACTACTATGCTAAAAGGAATGGAAAGGCCAGCTTGCAAAGGAGGCTAGACAATAACAAATTGTGCTGTCTCCTTGGAACCAAGTCTCATGACATCATTCTGGGAAGGCATTTTGAGGTTGGCAGGGAAAGTTCCACTAGTGAAATTGCATATTAGCGCAAATGGCACTTCTGTACATGATAACGTATGGCGAGTTTGGAGGGTACTGGTGGTGAAGCAATTCACAGTGATCTTCTATCCTTGAAGACTCTCAAAGCGACATCATAGGTATATGATGTCAGATACAAAGTAGTGATACCATAGTGGAGGAAGCAAGAAGACTGTTCAGTGTCCATTGTGGTATGGAAGAACCTTTCTGCTGGGGAAGAGGCTGGATTACAAAAACATAAAACTAACAAAAGTTGAAGGTTTGGAGAGGACAAGAGCAGAACAAATAATATTCATTTTGTGCCAAATCAAGACAACAAAACCAAAATTAATCAAGCCCTCAAGGGACAGAATGAGAAGACATTCTTTATACATCAATATATCTGTACATCTATACATCAATATCAGGATTCTGTGTAATAATCAGGAAGAATTTGAATTGCTTGTTTAGGACCATATACTTGGTTTAGTTACTGGTACTAAAACTCTGCAAGATGCGAATGACTGGAATGTTAAAACTAGAAGTTCTGTTTTATGTGGGAAGGGTGATGTGGGAAAAGGGGAAGGCAAATTATCATGACCTCTCCCTAACTTCCTGATAATTTAGAGTAAATGATCTTGAATATGTACAGAGCAAATTTCAAAAAACATGAAGTGGAGTAATAGTTTGTGTCTGACACAGATCACTAGAACACACTATGGAACAACAGAAGGGGATCTTTAAGATTTTTTTTCTATAATGTATGAGTAACAAAAATGCATGCTGTGATGGGGGACATCTATTTCACTCAGATGTGACAAATTGTCAGCTTTGACATTGCTGGTGTGTCCTTGGAAAATTTTTAATTTTACAGCTGAACATTCTGAAATCCA
>VYZW01014681.1:0-12531 GCA_013401315.1 Balaeniceps rex | reverse complement strand
TTCCAACCCTGAAAACGCACATGCCAGTCACTGTCATTCCCCAACTACTAAGAGTTCACTCTGTCAGTACTCTCTGACTAGAAGATGAAAGTCCAAGCTCTTCTGCTTCACAAGACTGCTTCCCTTCCTCTTCATTCATTTGCACAATTTAAGAAGTTGTATTTTGTTTACTGCTCCCTCTCCATTTCAATTATGTCACTCAAGTAGATTGCTTATCTTGCAAGGTGCTCCCAAAGGGTTGTACATGCACTGACTTGCCCTTTTTTGAACCGTTTGTTATTTCATATGAACTGAAGAAGAAACAGGAACTGAAACTACTCGGGCAGCAGGCTTCTACATTTTCATTTAACTTCTATTCACCTGGAAAGAAATTTGATAACCCATTTCTTCATACTGAATAGCCAGTTATAAAGGACATAGGTGGATCATGATCATGTCACAGTGAAAAGTTTTGCAGGGAATGAAGTATCATACCTAACCATGATACTATTAAGAAAGCAAATTCTCAGACCACATCACGCTTTGTTGTGCTGCTGCCTCTGTAAGGATGCAGTTCTAAGACAGCATGAACTGATTATGTGATGCTGCTGCTTCCCCTGCCTTCAGCCATGCCTTCCAGACCCTCTTCCTTCCAGTGGGGTTCCTGTGGCTACCCAGACTCCTGGTAAGGTAACTGAAACTAGCTGAAAACTAACCTTGACAAAAAGTCACTTTTTTCCAGTTCAGTTCTCTGAATCGTTCCATTGCAGAGACAAGGACAGAACTGTGATGGCAAAAGATAGAGGGGAAGACATAGCCAGGGGTAGAGCAGCCCTAACTTAGATCAGTTAAATATATTGTAAAATTACATCTCTAACGTGAAATTATACAAGCCAACCTAATAGCTCAGTGACACCAAAGGTCTTGCTTTCTCTCCCTTTCTCTGCCACATGATCCTGCGTAGCCATCTTAAATCAGCTCAGCAAAAGGTCCAAAGAGTTCAATTCCTTAATGCAGCTGGGTTTATGTTCTGCAAGCAGTGAGCTGAATCAATGCATACGGTAATCTGTTGAATGCCAGAGAAGAAGTAAGTAGGGGAAGTTCAAAGATGGGAGACGTAGGAAGGGACTGTAGAAGAAACAGAATATCTCCCTTCTGGCAACAGCATGCTAGTACATTAGCTCACCCCATTTCATTTTACTTCATCCTTAGGTAAGGATGCTAACAAGTACTTAAACTCAAAATAGCTATGACAGGAAGGCAAGAGCCAGCATAGAGAGAAGGCAATTTATCCAAACCAAGCCAAGAGTTCTGTCAACAAAATACTGTATGGGAAAGTAGAATTAGGAAACAAAATAAATGGAAGGANGGGGGGGGGGGGAAGCAAAGATTTTCACTGAAAGAAAGCTAAGACATCATTTGGAAACCCTTACAACCCCAAATTCTCACAACTCCAGTTTGCAGAGAGGGAGAAGACCTTTCCCTAACAAAACGCATCTGTAAAAGTAAATTATTCATAAAGAGATGCTGAAGAGATTTACTAAAAGTGTAAACAGACTAGCTTCACACAGGAGTTAAAAAAGATGCAGGATAAATTAAAAGGCTGGAAGCATTGTCAGATAAACCCGTTGTTATTATTAGGCACAGGGAAAAAAACACCCAGTTTGGAAGGCTGGCTGCATACAACTGTGCCACAACTATGGCTGATAATGTCCATGTTGCTACAGGTGAAGTAGAACACACTTAACAATAAATTCCACATAACCCTTAAAGAAATGTCTAAATACCTTAGAAACCAGGGCGAGACAACACCTTGTGATATCATACTGCAGGTATTAGATGGACATTCGCAAGCTGAAAAAAGAATATATCTGTAGCATATAGTTTAAAATCTGTGCTACCCCAAAGATGATTAAACGAATGAAGCACTATACAGAATCAGAAAAGAAATGCCAACCATATTTAACAGGCTTTCTATGATCCTCTGACTAGCATTACCTTTGAATCCTGAAACCATGAATGACAGGAGCGAGTAATCCAGGATCCCTGGGTCCAGAAGCAAAGCAGCTAGCAGCCAGCACACTCACTTCAGAAGCAGGTCAACACTCAAGTTCACAGCTGTTTCTATGTTTTACATTAAACCACCACTGGCTAAAACATGGAAGATCCATTCCTGGTTTTAGAGTATCCTCAATGACTGGCTGTACATTAAGTGCTCTGTTGCAGGCTGCTTGCTGCTTCTCTTCTGAAGTCCTACTTATCTCCATGAACTTCACAAGCAGCCCATGTACCTAACACACAGTTCTGAATTTCAGTCAGGGCAAGTACTGGAAGTTCACTGCTGCAAAGACAACTCCTTTTTTGGATCTGCTCTCAGATGAGGACGAAAAGGGTACAGAAGAAGAGCCTCTACAGGACAGAATGCTATGCATTTTCCCACCACAAGTTTTTACTTATTTTAGAATTAACTTTAAGTTCACCTGTGATATTTTTGCCTTCCAGCTTTCAAGGAATCAACAATTTTGTAAGCTTTATACATTGACAACAGAAGATTAAAATGAACTTAAAAAGATTGGTTCATCAATACTTTGCAGCACCCAACTCAAATCTCTCCCAAAAATTTCAGCAAGGATCTAATCTACAAGCTCTACATGTACTTTTATAACACTGTAAAGTAACTAATCTGGTCCAACACAGATCTAGCTATTAAGTAAAACAGCCAATAACTTTGTTACAAATCATTCCAAGCAGATTAAAGCAAAGAGGCTTGAATGCAAACTCCCAAATGCCAGATAATGCAAATAGTCTATTTACTTTGTCACCTGTAATCAACAGCGAGAAGTCACTAACGTCACAAGATTAACTACGTGCAACTGGGTTTTAACATGATTGTTTATATTATTTTCTTACAAACTCCTCTTTCTAATGCCTTGTTTAAAATTTTATAACAAATTCCCTTACATAAGCCTGTGTTCCATTTGCCCTACAGGGAATAACGGCACTTGAAATATAATGCATATTTTCTATTTACAGAAATCATGACTGAATCACAGTTACGTTTCATATGCCAGAGACAAACGCACAGGATTATGTTCACCAGAGAAGCAACTCCTTTTAATAGCATTGCCTCTCTTCAGCTTTTTTAACTAACCTGACAGGAAGAATCCTTTTAATACTTACTAAAAAGGAAACAGGTAGTGATGTTGTACTTCACTCTAGGGCTGAGTTCCTTCCCATGTGGCTGGAGGGGTCAAATGGTGATAAAAACAGCAAATCAGTGCTCTAAAGGCTGCCCTTATCACCACTTTGGTATTTTGGTCAGTTATTTTCATCTGCTGTTGCAAAGCACATGGAACCTAGCTAAACCAAACAAATCTTCTGGAAATTAGTCAGTTAACTCCTGTGACTATCCATATTATCAACCTGCACAAGATAACCCCCCACTCCACATCATTCCTAAGCACTACTCCTCAGGAATCAGGAGGCCCCAAATACTTAAAAAAAAAAAAAAAAAAATCTCTTGGAGGTAGAGAAGAAGTTATTGCAGTTTGACTTTTCCAGGTAACGTGAACTCATCCATTCAGCACAGATGTTTGGAACAATGTCAAACTTCAGAAGGCAACAAGTCATCGATGGCGATACAACTGAACGCAGGGCTAGCGTAAATGGTTTTAGAGTATCCTCTGTTGTACAAAGTTTATTAAAATGGGGTTTTTTTGCATACATGAACAAACTGCCTCACCAAATTGTCTCTGTGGACAAATATACTGCACTGGCTATGTTTTGTGCAACTGAGCTCGACTTTGTTGCACAAAAAAGAAAGGTATGGTTGGGCTATATGGCTCTACCTTACAATTCAGAAGATACCATAGGTCACAGTAAAATGAGCAACTGACTTCTTGTACTCTATTTTTTGTTGGAATTTCTCATATGCTCACTGTAAAACGTTAGATTTTTTTTTTCCTTCTATAGAAAGAAGTTTCTATGGTGGGGATGAGATTCTACTTGTCTAATTCTTGTAGACCCTGGAAGACACAGTGATAAGTCAATCAAAAAAAAAGATTTTTAGTTGGCTAAAATTCCTTGATTTGTTCTGAAATTATTTTTTTTATCAAAAAGGAAAAAAACCAAACAAACCTGGAGGGCTTTAAGTTCCTACTTTAAAGCTGTTGGACATTGCTTGCAAGTTTCCCTCTTTCCACAACACAGAACAGTTTTCCTCCCTCTGCCCAAGTTTTTCATAGCCCATGAACTAATGACTGTTTTCTACTATATTTTATCCCTCTCAAGACAGCCTGAGTCCAAAATTTCAAATACAGACATTTCTACAGCACTGTAACACTGAATTGTCTCCTAGATAGCCTTGAAAGTAAAATATTTTTAAACTTCATTCTTCCTGATTTAGCAGAGCTGCAAATATCCACTCGACATCTAACCATCCAAAGTGTCTACCTTACAGGTTAACAGATCATTCACTGTAACTTCTGCATCTCAAGCTTGTAATATAACTCTATACAGGAAATAGATCCAGTACATTCAGCAAAATTATACATGTGTGACCTTTCCTTAGAAGTGATGCTGCCATTGCAATCTGAGAAAACAGTGCTATCACCTCAAAGGTGACAAAAGAAGTTTACCACTCAGTTGGTGCAAGAAAAGAAAAAATTTAAGAAATAGGTTTTTTCCAATATCAAGAATCATATATTTGTGTGATTTATGCACACACACCTCATCATCTTTTATCAGAAGCAGGTTTAACATCCTAAGTAGTTTTACCATCCAAGAAGTACTGCTCCTCACAAAATGCAAAGAAAAACAAAACACCCTCCACCCAAAGAACAACATTGTGAACTTCTGATTCCTAAAGCCAAGCAGGCACACAAAGCGGAATTCAAGGCTGGTAGTGGTATAACCAAGATCAGGTGCTACCTAAGGTAAACACAGAAGTACGGCAGGGGGGAAGGGAAGGGGGGAGAAAAAGGAGAACCCCAACAGATGGAGGATGGCTCACTTCCAGCGCTTCCCACTAGGCCTCAGCTCCTCACAACCTCGTACAGCTACTGGCACTGCCACCATCTGGGAGCCTCACCAAGCAGTGAGGTAAGGCAAACCCAGAAGCCACGGGAGGCTGGTGAGAGCAGAGGCGAGGAAACGCTGGCACCTGTAAAAGGGGCCCTCGCGGCCAGGCACCCCCCTCTGCCCTCCTGCCTGTCCCGGGCGCTGCTGGTGCCGGGGCCACGGCGGCTCCCCTCAGCCGGAGGCGGCTGCCTGGGTGGGAGGGAGAGGGGCAGGGGCAGCAGGGTCCCGCCTGGGACAGGGTTCTCTCGACTCGCTGCCACAGGGAACATCATGGAAAGAAGCAGCGCTTGCGGTATTAACCCGAAGAGCCCAGCCAGGGTAGAGGCACGGAGGACCGCAGTGAGCAGCGCGGCAGCCAGGCCGCGGGCAGCCTAAGGCACGCTGAGGTGGCCGGGCCGGGCCGCCGCCGGGCAGGGTCCCCAGCCGCCCGCCCACCTCCCGACGGAGGCAGCCATGCTCCGCGGCGGGGCCAGCCACCACGGGGCGAAACACCACCGCAGCCCTCAGGGAGCCACTTCCCCAGCCGCCACCACAACGCCCCGGCGCCCCCACAGCGGCCCACCCTGCCCCTCAGGCCGCGGGGCGCCGGGCGGGTGGCGATACCCACACGCGAGGCGCAGGCACCGCCGCGGCCCCGGCAGGGCCGGCCACGGCCATCCCGCCCCCTCAGCACGGCGCAGAAAGTTTCTCGCTACCGGACCCACACCGCTCCCTCCCCCTGCGCCGGGCGGAGCGACAGCTGCCGCGCCCAATGGCACTGCGAGCGAAAGCCCCGAAGACCAATAGGAGGAGGCGCGAGGCGGGACCGCCGGCAGCCACCCGCGCGGAGCGGCGGGGAAAGCGCCTCCAGGAGAGCGGCCACGGCCAGCGGTACCCCGCCACGGCCACGGCCCGGCCCCGCGCCGCCCGCCGGGCAGCCCCGCCGCCGTCCTGCTCACCGGGAAGCCTAGCTCCGTCTCCTCTTGGCGCGAGGGCCCGGAACCGGCCTCCTCTCCTTCCCGGCTTCTCCGNTCGCTCCGCGCCCCCCCCCCGCCCCAGGCCGGAGGAGAGGGGTTCGCCGGCGGGAGCAGCGGCTACTCGCCGCCGGGCCTGCGCCCCACTGGCTGCCGGGCGGCGGGAGCCCTGTGAGGGAGCGGGGCGCCGGCAGAAGTTTCCGTCCGGCGCTGGGCGGCCGGGACCCTGCCGGGCGGCCTCGTCCCGTGGGGCGACCGGCGCTGCCGGGCACGGCTCTGCCCCGGAACGGCAGTCCTGCGGCCGAGGGCTTGGCTGGCAACCAGCTAATAAAGACAGCGTGCATCCAGCGGCAGGGAGCGCCGGCCCGCCGCCTCCACCTCTGTGTACGCAGGAGAATTTGCAGCTCGTTTGAAAATTATTTGGCTTGTAAATGTTTTGAGACGGGGACCATTCACCTGCTGCATGTTCATACTATCAAGCACAATGGGGCCTTCATCTGCACTGGTACTGCACGCACTGCAGTAATACAGCATTTACGGAAAGCACAGCGGTCTCCTGGCAAAACCAGAAGTGTACAGGAGCACGAGAAATACAAGTTCAGGCCTCTGGAAACCAGGGACGGGTTCTTCTGCAGTTCAGTGAACAGCACTGGTCTAAGGCTTTGGCCCAGTCTGCTTTGGAAAACACTGCGCATCAAACAATATACTTTTCATTTTGTATATACATTGTGACACAGTCTACAAGATACTAGGTATTGACTGAGTAGATCAGCTGAAAGTGACTCAAACTCCTTTTTGCTATACTTGGAGAAATAAAAGTGACAGGAACAAAAATGACCGGACTCTCAATGAGTCCTGTCCCACCAACTTCTACTTTTGCAACAGCATTGGGGTTAAGTAGATAAAAAATACTGAATTCCAGAATACAACTATTTTTCAGGTTCCTGAAAGTTTAGCCTGCTTCAGGATGAGGAAAAGCAATTAACTTCACAGAACAGAGATCTTAAGAACCAACAATGCAGAAAAAGTTTGAAAGCTGACCACAATTTCCCCAGTAAGGTTATGGATTATTGTGATCAAATGGCTTCTTCCTCAGGTGTGGAAAGCCTCTGTAAAAGACAGATCTCTGGCATTCCAGTGAGAAAACAGTAATTTAAAACTATCTTGAATCAGACATACTTTATTTTTTCCACAGTAAAGTCTCATTTCAGTTCTCATAAGGGTTGGCGGGTTGGTGGTTGTTCTTTTTTGTAATGGGTAAAATTATACTTGGTTTAAGTCTCTTGCAGAATAAATAGGAAATGGGCCAGTATGTCTGGGAAAAGTCTATTCGCCTTCCTATGTACAAAATAATACTGTCTGCTTCTGAGGCAAACTTTTCAGCTTTGAGAAATGTGTGGTGTGTTCAGTGATACAAAGTCTAAGGAAGTTTGCAAGGAAATAATTTTTTTGCTGGCTCTCATTTCTCTCATGTTAACATGTTTATTAACCATTCTGCACATTTCCTCTTTATTATAGCATTGTGTTATTTGATGTCACTAGCCAAGTACAGTGACAACGTGACCACTCTGCCTGTGGAATCAGACGTACCCTATAATCTTCCCCTTTGAAGTGCATTTTGTATTTATTTTAAAAGTGCAGTCCAAAAGAATAAATTGGACAATGATTAAGAGATTTGTATTTTTTTCATGGATAAGCTATCTTGCAAAAGCAGTTTCTTGAACAAGAATTCCCTGGATTGTTTTCTTGTAAAAAGTGCAATACTTTGGGTTTCCCCACATACCTCAGAGTGAAAACTTGATAGATCTGCCATATAATGTTAAGAAGTTACTCAAAAGAATTATAATCAGCAATTCCACTGAATGTTTTCCGTTTCCAAAAGTCCCTTTAGTCTCAACCAGAAATTTATTTGTGCAAGACAGTAATGTATTTGCAAAACCTCTGATGGAAAAAGGAGGGATTGATATTTGGTGTGTAGCTGACTACAAAATACTGAGTCTTATTAGGTATAATTTTTTTTTTTCAAGTAAAGGCAATTACTACTATAATATCCAGCTATTGCTCTTTTCTAGATTCTCTTAGATGGAAAATGAGCAGTTCACAATCACCGGGGGAGACCTAGGTAGCATTTGAAGCTTTTTCTACATTCATCTGTTAAAAGAGAATAACCCAGAGCTTACTTGCCTTTTTTTCCAGTAGGTTTCTCACTGTCTTCCTTTGCTTAATCTGACTGTATTGGGCTTTTTTGTCTTTCATCCTATTTTTGTACTCACTGCACTTACTTTCATTCTTTTCCCTTGATTTTCTCCATGCTCTTATTTCACTGTAGCTACCATTACTACATTTCAATAATATTTTGACTTCTCTGTTTAGTTGTCTGAATCCAACAGCTACTTTAGCCTGACATTACCAATTGCTGCAGCATCTTCTCTTTCCCTTATTCCAACCTTACCCTTCTTAGAGGATGGTTGTTTCCATTTCCTTATTGGTACTTGAGAATCAGAAAACCTAAAAATGAAGAGGCTTCCTCAGTTAGTTAGTCCATCATCATGACCAGGCAAGAAGCCTTTTATATTAATGTAACTACAATGCGCCCATTAATTTTAAATTTGCAAAGTGACAAATCTTCCACGTACCATGGAAGATTGTCTTGAGACCTGTGCTGTATGAATGTTTATTTATAGAAGGATGTTTTTCTTTGCTTTTAATGCACATTTTCAGTTTAATAAATTCATCTAGTATTCCCTGTAATGGAGCCTTTACATCAGACAGAATCAGAAAGGCAGAAGAGGTTCTAGAAGATCCAGTAGCCTTAGGGATTGTTAAGGAGCAGGCTTATCTCTGGCAAATGCTTCTCTTGGAGGCTGGAGGGGACACTGCCTAACCAGCTAGCAAAGGATTAGAGAAAACGGACAAAGACATACTGGAATTAAGGATCTGGGAGGGAGAACATGGGTTGTTCCCTGAGTCTCACCAACTTCTGAACCTATTGCCATCAAATGCTCTACACCTGGAATGAGGACCTATTTGTCAATTGATGCTGCACTTCACTGGCCTTGCTATTATAAATCTATTTACATATCAATATTAATTTAAGAAAGCTCCACCAGTCTTTTTCTGATCATTGAAATCTGTGAAATATATAACCATAATATATATGGTCAGGATTCAACGATATCAAAAATATAGAATGATGACAAAGGATATTATTTGGAATAGCAATGTTACGCTTGCATTGTCACTGAACTAGAATGTTGTCCTTTGCCAGGACTAAGCTACTGGACCTGAAAACAGCTAGAGACTGTTCGGTAACAACGTAAAAGTCAACTGGTAACTCAGATGTTTAGACCTACTCCCTGGATGATTCCTAACTTGCTTTCCGCTATTATCCAGGCCTCCATACATCTAGATTCTTGAGATGTTCATTAACAGAATAAAATTCAGAATCAGGTAAAATATAGATTTCAAAACTTTAAAACTTTCAGGCAGAAGAGCTCACTAGGACAGTGGAGCATGGGAATAGATGTCTTTGGGGTCACAGAGGTAGGAGCATAACATAACAGCTCACTGGTTAACAATTCTTTAGGTTCTTCAAATCAATAAACTACAGGAAATTAATCAAAAGGAGCAACTGCTCTGCTCTAAGTCCTTGAAGCGTGAAAATTCAGGCTTCGAGTTTCTCTCTATCCTGGTTCTTTGTTACTAACAGTAAAAAGGCTGATAGCTGCCTGTGACATGGTTGGGGAAATCAGAAAGGCTGTGAAGGCAGGAGTAAAGAGAGAGATCAGTTATATCTGGACTGGATAAATATTATGATAGGTCCTTATACAGAACTTAAACCTTTAGACAACATAAATCATTAAATAGAGCAATTCATCAGAGGAGCTTGGAGAACTCCTGAGGTGGACCAAGCAGGGCACCAGACCTTCTTCAGAACTTCCTTATCAAAGAACTGTTTCAGAATTTTTATTGTAATATATTCAAATTCAACACCCTTGTAGAAGTGAAAAGGCCAAATAAATTTACCATAGCAACAGCGAACGTTGAAAAGAGGACTACATAAAATCAAGGAAGTTTGTTAGAAGTAAATTAAAAGGAATAGCCAAAGGGGAAAATGACATGTATTAGAATTTCTGAGTAAGTATGTCATCTATCAAAGCCAGTAAGAGGACCTCCAAAAGACTAGCAGAGCTGTACATGAGAATAAAAAACAAAAAAAGGTACTCCTAAAAAAAATTGTATTCAGATGAGGAAAACAGAAAAGAGCAAAACCTCTGGCAAGCCAAATGTAAAACTGTAAAAGGCAGGCCAAAAGCATTTGAAGGAAAATGTTGGTAATGGTATAAAACTTTATTGTAAAACCTCTTCCAAACAAATCAGAAGCAGGAAGCCTGCTGTTGTAGACTTTGCAGGGCCAATAAATGATCATGATTTAAAGGCAGAAGGATGCAACAAAGATAAGGCTGGAAAAATTATTTGTTTGCTTAGATAGATATTATGAGAGATTCCTACAGCGGAGCCCTTTATACCACACAAGCCTGTTAGAGTTTCTGGAAAGGGTGAGCTTGGATGATATAAGATTCCTGTATTTTAAAAAATCTGCTTGACAAAATCTTCACTAAAGCTTCTTACAGAAATTAAGCTGCCCTGCAATAAGAGGAAAGTCCCTGTACTTAGCTAATAACTGATTTCAGATAGGAAAAAAGATTGGAATAAATAATCTGTCTCCACAGTGGAGGGAGGTTTCTACTAGACTCTCACAGGAATGTGTGCTGGGTCCATTGCTGTTTACATACTCATAAATAATAAAAGAGATAATAAAATGACCAAGTTTGCCAGTGGTACAAAACTATGCAGGATAATAATAAAAAAACCACCTAGATTTGGAAAACGTGGGAGGGATGAAAAGGAAAATTAATGGTAAGCAAAAACTTCTGTAGGAGGAAGAATGCGTGGAAAGCTTCAGCTTAAACATAAGATGACTAAGCGAGATGACTGAAGGGAGACAGAAGATGGATATGTCAACTTATGAAAGGCATAGAGAAGATAATTGTGATTGTTATTGTTTTCTTGATTAATATTGAGAAAAGAATAATTATTCCTTATCTCCCATAATGTAAGAATTGGGTGGAATAAAATTAAATTAGCAGGTAGAAGTTTTAAATGAAATAGATGAAAGCACTTTTCTGTGTGGTGACTACTTAAACTGTGCAGGTGAAAAGTATGAGTGGGTTAAAAAAATTCACAGAAAAGACCATCAATAATGTTTTAAACCATAAATGAAAAAAATACGGGCATGACTGCGAGCTTCAAATCTTTTTAGTGTTCAGACAACAAATACCAAGGAATGAGATTTCTTTACACTTTTTTCCAGAGGTGATTTTGTTCACCGTCTTACAGAGATGAACTGTGTTCTAATGAAAATGGAGGTATTCTCTTTCATACAAATATAGACATTTTCAAACATTGTGGAGATTGACCATGCAGTTGTATATTTAAAACAGGGCTTCTAAACCTGAAAGCTGACAACTCAGTTTCAAGTGACATCAGAGAGCCCTGAACCCTTAGCAATATTGCTGTGCAGGAATGTGTGGCTGCATAGAGAAATGTGAGGAATATTGTGCTTAAGGAATGTAAAACCATGGCAAAATTTCACTAAGAAATAATTAATACAATGCTGCCAGTGAACAAGTAACTAACTGTGTCTATTTTACACTACCAACAATAATTATTCAAAAAGCTGATTGTTCTAGATTTTGAATTCAATATTTTGAAATGGAAAGATTTTAGTTCTTCTTTTGTTTAGGATCCCAAAAACATTATTAATACAATGTACTGTTTCTGATTCCTCCATAATTTTTTGTCACACTCAGGAAACTTTTGCCATTTATGAAAAACAGAGCATGGACACCAAAAGTGGGAGTAAACTGAAAATTATAGTCTACTTCCAGATTGAAAACTGCCAAAATAAAATCTAAAAGACATTCATCCAGCCAAAGATCACTGAAATAACACAAAATAAGGCATAGGTATAGGAGATTCAAACAACAAAGGTTAAAAGAGGATTTTCACCAGTAGGCACTGGTGAGCATAGTGAGCATACCTAGGCCTGGCAGGAAGCCTAAAATGTGCCATTTGGATAGAAATTATTATAGTTAATAATTATGACTTAGAACTTTTGTGATTTGTGGAGCTGCATTCAGGATGTGGCACAATGGGCATCAAAGTGGCACCTCAGAGCTGTTGGTGGTTTCTCTCACAAATACGCATGCAGGAGAGTGCTCCGCTGGCCAGAAAGCTGTTGTGTTTTCCCAGGTGCTGCCCTTCCTAGCAGAACTCATGATGATCTCTCATTGCAAGGCCTGAACGCAGCAGCGTCGTTCCCAAGCAGCTGACACCAATTTTGCTCTATTGATTAGCTGGCAGCTTTGCTGCAGCAGCAATGTGGGCAGTACACACTCCTGCCACGGCGCTGACCATATAACTTCATAGAATCATAGAATCATAGAATGCTTTGGGT
>VYZW01014667.1:0-11381 GCA_013401315.1 Balaeniceps rex | reverse complement strand
TTGATGTCTATAATTTACCATCTCTATACAAATCCTTTTACAGATCACGGGATCCCTAAGTCACTACAACATGTGCTAAAAACCCTGTTAACTTGAAGACAGAAATGAGTTTATGCATTGCTTTTCCTGTCATTACTTTTTGATTATTACTGGTAGCTGAGCAAGATTTTTTTGTTGTTTCTTGAGATATAAAAATGGAAGAAACTCTTTTTGTTCTGAAATAAGCAACAGTCATTGGTTCCTAGTGACTATTTGGAGGAAAGTGCATAAAAACAAGGAATCCCCAGTTACAGCAAACAAAAGTTACTCCCGTTTCAGAAATCTCCAAGTGACACCACAATGCTGGTTCCCAGATTTCACTGAACTTTTAATGTGAATCTTTCTGCTTTATTTTCTGTGTGGCTTTCATTCAAAATTGTACACTGATTTTTAAAATTAGCTTCTTAAAATCTGGTTTTGCCCATATTAATTTGAGTCAGAAAAGGAGAGTTTGCTAGCCAAACAAATCTCAAGAAAACATCTCTATAAAACATCTACCTGGAAAAATACACTGATCCCTGTGAAAGACAAAATTATTCAGCCTGCTTTAAGCAATAAATTGAGGTCTAATCTTGGAATTTCAAACCTAACCTAATGGACAAAAACACTACCCTGCCTTTTCTCCGAGGAAAAATCAACTCAACCCATACCATTTCTGAGAGACATTTGTGTAACTTGTTCTTGAAAAACCCAGTGAAGGAGACTCCATCCCTTTTTTCAGAACTCGGCTGCAAGACTTCATTCTTCTTGGAGTTTTTTTGTTTGAGAGTCGGGGGTTTTTTTGGGGGGCAGGGTGCTTTGCACCGAGATTTTTTGCCCCAAGTATCCTGTATCTTTCTTACTTTGGTTTAATTTCATGACTTTTTATCCTCACTGTGTTAGAAACAGAGAACAGATTGTTCACTTTCTTCCTGAATGGATCCTTTCAGTCTGAAATATATACCCTACAAATTCAGAAAACACCAAGAAAAAATGAAAGAAGTTTATAGGAGGAACAATTCTTCAGACTTTTGTAAAGCTTTCACAACGAGTAGACATTTTTCCTACAGATGCTTCACACCCATCTATACCAAAATGACTGCATAAATCAGAAGAATGAACACCACTTGTTTTTTGTCACAGACACAGTCATCGGTGTTGCAGGGTGACATTTCTTTGGCAAATAATTCTTCTTAGTGAAAAAAAAAAGCATATTTGGCAACACTGAAATAGGTTATGAATTCATATTGTTTTCACCAAATTACTCATTAAAGTCTACTAGTAAAAATGAAAAGGAAAGCCAGGTTACGTTGACATTTTTTAACTAAAACTGTTCAGAAAGTGGGGGTTCATTTCAAAAACAGTTTTTAATTTTGGCATACTTGTGGGTTTTTTTTAAAAAGAGATTAATTTAAAAGCATGCAAATCCAAACACTTTATTTGTGCTGAAACAAAATGCATCATTTTTCCTGAAAGAGAATAGACTCAGTCTTTTGACTCACTTTCATCTCCCTCTTTCTCCAAATTATCAATAAATTAAAGAGGAGAAGCATGAGTCACTGACATTCTTGGTATTTTTTTAATTATTATTTTTATATGATTCACACTCAAAGCTGGGGGCTGGTCCATTTCACAGGAGACAGGTCTGGATGAGAGAAGCAGTGCAGTGGTCCCTGCTGCTAATTGTGGTTGGCATCTTCTCCGTTATGGCAGAGGAAAATGTGTGCGCGCTCACAGGTATTTGTATGTGCGCGAGTAATTCAATGGGGAAATTAAAAGGAAAAAAAAAATTCTTCCTGCAAGGAGGGCTGGGAAAGCCCCAAGCACTGTATCGAAAGTAACGCTCGTGTACAATGTCTAAGGACATAAATCTTTTATTATTGTAACCAGTCATCATTAAATCAGTCAACAAGGTTATATAACAAGGAAATGAATTAGACCCTCTACCAACATTTAAAGCAGAAGCCTGGAAAATTCAACAGCATTGAGTAGTCTGAGGCTCCTTTCTTCCTTTTTCTCCACAACTGAGTCCCACAGGTGGGATCCCCAAAGCCTGCTCTGGATTGTGAGAGGAAAAGTGCTCATTAGGACAGCTTTCCTAAGGGCAAACGGGACGTCTAGTGGGGAGAGGAGCAGCTATTGGTCAGAAATACGTGCTTTATCAGGGTGCTGTTTTCATATTTGCTTGGGACTTAGGATTTCCCAGATTTTGGCAGTGCTGACCCACTACACCCAGCTGAGACACAGCCTTAAATCTGGACTGCCACAGTCAGTAGAACTGAAAAAAATTTGGAAATGGGTGAAATTAGGGTCTTGCTCAGCCCTGGCTTTTTTGTCCACATGTATGCTTGTGTGTATCCTCAATCATCTCATCTTTCTCCTCCTGCCGTGAAAAATGGGACAAGGCCATACCCTGTCTTATTTGCTCTATTGAGTCACATTGGCAAAGAGGGATGTACATCATCGACAAGAAAGTCCCGTAGGCAGGGCTGGGAAGAGACATCTCCCCCATGCACATCTTATCCTGGTCATTGCTCAGCTCCACAGCTCTCTCTTGCTTCAGGACTGCAGATACCAAAGGGTCCACTCACCTGCTGGGTCACGGCACAAAGTAGCATGGGACAGATGTGTGACAGGAGATATTTTCATGGATCTCAGGTCTCTATTGATCTGTGGGTGTTAGGGAGTATATCCCAGCTGTATATGGGTGCCCACGCATGGCGTCCTACCACATGTCCTGTTTGATACATTAGTTATGTAGGGGTTTGTCCATACTTGCATTTTTAGCTTTTTTTTTTGAGTGATTAGATATTTTTAAGAGGACCTGATACAAAGGAAGAGCTGTTAGACTTAGCTGTTCATAGCTGCCTAGGATTAGCCAGGCCAACCAAAGCATTGCTTTCCTCTTATGTCTATTGAGGCTTAGAGTTCTATTAGCTTGTAATCACTAGCTTGTTCTTCTTCATATTTCACATATTCCCAGACATCCTCATCTTTTATACTTCCAGTGTCCATGTCCTTTACCTTACATTTTCTCCATTTTTCCTCTATTTTTGCCCAGTACCTATCAAGGATGGGTCCCAGTCAGTGAAGGAACGTGGCTGCCATAGAAGAGGGTTTCCTTCATGTGAAATCGTTGCTGTAAAATCTGCAGCCTGGGAAGCATGGCTATCAGGGCAACTGCACCTCCTAATTTTGGATTTTGACAAAAAAACTGTGTACAGTTAAAATGTTCTGCATCCCTTTCAGCTCAGGGTTAGCGTAATTCCCAAGGGTTGCAAAGATGCTGGTGAAGCAAATGAGAATTAAAAAAGCAAAGTAAGTGAAAATGAACCATGTGAAATACAAACCCTGCTAAACAGAGAGAGAAACCACAGTTTGGCAGGTGGGAAAGAAGGAACAAATCAGGGAAAGGAAGGAAGGAAGGAAGGGTCTCTTTTCCATCCATCTGCTCTCCTTTTTGTCATACAAATTGACTTGATTTATAGCTCTGTGAGGCACTTAATCTGCAGTGTTGACACCCGAGAAATTATGAGAAGAATGACTTCCACCGGAGACAAATTTAGTTCAGTTTTCTCCAGCACAGCTGAGGAACACTCCCAGAGCAGAGTAGCTGCTTGTGAGCCTTAGTCATTGTGGGTCAAATCTCAGCTGTGGGGTTGGATACACATTTGCACCACATCCCCAGATGGCTGCACTAGTCGTTTATATCCACCACGCTGGTGGATTAAACGTTCCGATTAAGACATCTGTATTTAGTTGTCTACGTGAGCGATAGGCTTTCAGGTCTCTGCGTACACAGTAGAGGTCTAAGGCTCAAACCAGTTGCCCACACAGAGTCATCCAGTGCTATTTGAAAGACGTTAGAGTATTGGCAACATCTGCACCAGGCTAGGAGATATAACCAAGGACCTACGGGAGACTCGTGCCCTTTTGCAGCACCAGCTGGAGGCAAAGTGCTCAAAGGCACCTCAGATGGTTCTCCATGTCTGTATTTAAGCAAGAATACCACCCCACCCTCACATATCCGTGCATAGGTGCCCCCAGGCCCACCTGGTGTTTAGACTCCTATTACAGCCAATGGATAATGGTCAATACAGTCAGCTAAGACTAGGAAGTGATTTCATTTAACTTCAAGAAGTCATCTGAGTTTGGTCCGTTAGACATTTTGCTCACATGGTCACCCCTCATTTTAGGTGTCTGATTTTTGTTAACTGAATCCCATCCATGAAATAGCCTACAATATCAGACATCCACTTAGGCCTCAAAAGAGGAAATATGGGTATAAGAACAGATCAAAAATACAAACAAAGTTATTAAAAATCAGAAAATATAATAAAAATCGTTGTCAGAAGGTTAAATTTCTAAAAATTTCATCTATGACTTTCTCAACACAGATCAGCCATTGATTGATTTCCTGACAACAGGTATAGCAATGGTTCACTGAAGCTAATGCAGTGACTTGGAGAAGTGGATTCAAGTGCATGAACCTCTTCTGTGTCTCAGACCACATCACATACTCCCAACTTGAGCTGGTAGCCTATGTCAAAGACCGTTCCTTCCTCCATGTACATCATCTGAAACCACTAATACATCATACATATTGATATTTATGCTCAATGTTATGATCTTTCCCACGGCCTCTTGTTTCATGCAGATCAAGGTCCTCTAATTGGTTTAGGGGACAGAGGTCTCAGTGGCCTCAGAGGCGAAAGTAATTGTGTCCCATCATCATATGAAGTTTGCCACTCCCATGGGATGCTGTTAAGCATTTGAAGTGCCACAGAGTGATGATGAACTGACAGAGAAATTACTCATGTATGAGTTTAAGAGCTAACGTTTAGGGAAAGCTAATGCTAAAGAGTCTCCTGGGACTCAGCAAGTAATGTAAGACTACAACACACCAGTGTTAGCAAGCCAGACACTTTGGAGACTCGTGTAGCAAATTCGGAGCACACAATGCAAGGAGCTCTTAAACCAAGACTTGCGGGAGAACTGTGTCCTTTGGAGGGGCAGCTGGAGGCAAGTTGGGATGCCCTGCGGTGTTGGAAGTGGCAAAAGGTACCTATATTTAGGCAGCAGAACCTCTTCATTTGAGAGGCATAAACTTCCTACGCTCCTAAACTGAGAAGTTGGTTAGAAGCCATAGCACATCTCGCTCGCCCTTGTCTAAAGCACTTAGAACTGAATATATCAGCCTCTGGAGGTACCAGTTTCTCTCCCTTTACATTAATAGAAGCTTAGATAATTAGGACACAACCCAGTTGCCTAAGCGCAGACATCTCATGCCATACAAGATGCCTGGGCGTGTCGGAGAATACATACGTGGCTGGCAGGTACAACTCAGGACCCATGGGCGATCTAAATCCTTCTGCAATGGCAGATGGAGACCAGATGAGTTTGCTAAGGACTGAAAAGGGACTCGGCACCTAAAGCTGAACCCCTAGTTTAGGCAAATGCACGATTTTTAGGCAGTGACAATGAGGTGGAACAAACCCAACCTACAGAGACTGAGAAGTTTTCCTGATCCCCGTATTATTACCCCTTCCCTTCCAAACCAGAGCAGCCCGGACACTTCAGTCTGTGCTTAGTCTGCTGTTAGTGATTCATTGCAGCCACCACCACACCCAACGCACAGGGTGCATCGCGTTTCATGGGCTTTGCTGGGAGTTTCACCACTCGGACAACGGCGTCCTTCACTGCCGTAGCACCCGTGCTTTCATTTTACACAGAGGTTAGTTGATGCATGCAACAAGACTACGGGCTGCCCGCTTACAATGCAAATACACAGCTGTGAGAGCGACTAAAATAAAAAGCCTTCCGGTAGTAGTTTGATTTTTTTTTTTTTCTCCATTGCAAGCCTAAAATTTAACACTGTTTTTCATATTAAGCCTGTTTGGGGGTTTTGTTTTTCTGTGTATTCAATCATACAGCAGGTTATGTGCTTACAAGGAGTTCATGTTAAAAGGCCATAAAAATGAAAAATTAGTGTTGTCTTCACAGACCCAAAGCAAATAGCAAAAAATGAAAAAAAAAAAAATAAAGAATGATTTAGCCGCCTGTGTTCTAGCAGAGGATAATTTGGCTTCTTCTTAATGCTTAAGTTATGCATTGATTTGTATCTGAATTTTGCACAGAAGTTATGCAACTCCCTGGATAGTGCTTAAAGCTTAAAGTATGAGGTGGTGACAAATGCTGGAAATGACATAGGAGGAAAAAATGGACTTTGGTACGTGAGCCATCAGGTTGTCCTGAGAGCAATACATTTTGGAAAGAAATGACGCAGACAGGAATGACCGTCTTACATTCTGGTTTAGCTCCCTGTGGAAGTATGTCCCGCATATTGCATATAAAAAGGAGGAGAAGGGAGAAATACAAATTATTGCTGACGTCTACTCAAAAAATGTGAGATCCCAAACTAATTGTGGCCAGATGTTGTAGTATAGAATAAGAAGGAAAATCTATTTTATTCTCACTGAAGGTAGCAAAGCATGTAAGAGTTTCACATCAGCTGCAGCTGAGTGGGAGAAGTTTTTCCAGAAACTGTGGAATAATTTGAATGAACACATGGACTTTGAAGTCTAGTCTTGCTAAAGGACTCAAGGTTCTTGACATGAATAAATTAAGTATACATTAACTTAACTTTCCAGGAATCCGGAGATGAAAGTTGACTATTTTAGTCTGGGGGGGTTGGGTTTTTGTTCTTTCTTCCTTTCTTTTTCTTTTTGAAGTTGGTAGACACTTTTTCGTGGGAATCAAGTTTTGGTTTTTTGTTTCTTAAAAAAAAAAAATCTTATTTTCAGTGACTTTTGCTTAGGTAAGAGAACCATACTCATCACTTTTAAAAGTCTCTAGTCTACAGGGGTACAAAAGTTGGCAATACAACATAGCTGTGAACAAACTGGTTTTCAAATGGCTTGTTCACAACATCATCTAGGTTTAGTCACACTATTTCTCCCTGTTTCTCAAGCACAATTTTTAAGCTACCTTGACATGCATACTGCTATTACAAAGCTTGTATCAGGACCCAGGCCAGACAGCTTAGAGAGAGTTTGTATTGCTGCAACCAGCGCAATATAGATATAACCTATCATCAACGCAGAGACACTCATCCAAGTCCATGGCAATTTCAATGACCAATATCAAGTCTTTTAGGCTCCCAAATCACTTACACTGCATCCAAAAAATATCACCCCAACAGCATTGCTTTTATATGGTAGCAGATTCCTAAATCTCCTGTACCCAGTTGAGAGGGTCAAAAGCCCACTCTCCCAGTTCTAAGTCACCATGTTATCTTACCCCTCCAAAACCACCATCAGAAGAGTTTCCTTCCACAAATTCAGTCAACAGCGCTACCGTCTCCACTTAATTCTGAATACACACCATCTCAATGCCTGTTTTGTCTCAGCAGCAGAGGTTGGCAGCTGTATTTCAGTATGGACTCTATATTGAGACACTTGTGTTAGTAGAATAAGGCACATGCTAAATATAATTCCATGATTATCTATTTCTGTATGGATATTCATAGGAAGTTTTTCCTACCTATGTAACTATTCACCCTTCCAGCTGTAACACCAAAGAGTTGAGCTAAATTAAGATCCCCGTTCCGTAGAGCTTGAATGGTGCTCCAGTGTTAACGACATAGGTCAAAGTGTGTATGGGTGAAGCCTTTCTAGGATTAAGACCAAGGTTTGCAGAGACTAAGAAACACCAATCAGAGCTTCTGGCTGTGTGAAAGCAAAGTTTCACTTTAAAATAGCTTTATTCCAGTGCCCTTTCTACTCTTATCGTGTTTTGAATATTAAGGGAAGGTTATTAAGAGAAAGAGAGATAAGAATGACTCAAAAGACATCTAAGATAAGAGAGTTCAGAAGACCACAAACATCAAACTGATTTAGCACTTGATTCCATCTTTTCCTTACCTAGCCTTTTCAATGTAATCACCTTCCACAAAGTATCATAAAACAATAATATTTAGGTGTGTAACACTGGTAAAGTAAATCAATCGTTTCCATAAAATGCTGCAGACAGCCTAACAAAATAAACTTCTAGAGGCAATGTCCAAGAGCTTCCAGGTTCCAGTGATGTTTTAAAGCCTAGTTGCATTTGTAGGTTTCTACAGCTCGAAGACAAACCCGTCATCTTAGCAAAACCACCCTGAACACTTTAAATGGAGTCATTCTTGCCTAACTGGTAGGAATTGGCTCCAAAACACCTTCTGTTACAAGCTAAAATGAAACAAGGACCATCTTCTGGACTTGAAGCCAGCTGGCAGAGACCAGCTCCCATCCAAACAGCCAACCTCTGTTACTGCTCAGAGATGGTTATTGCACCCAGGTTATTGAGGATGTTCACTGGCCCAGGCTACCTCTGGAACCGTGTCCAGAAATTGTAACAAAACTAATCTCACAAAGTATTTAAGTGTGAATAACCCAGGCCTTTTCCTAGGCAATATTGACTGTCCAGTAGCCTGGTCATAGCCTGGGCAAAGAGCATCCATGGTGTGCTCCTCACATAGCAGACTATTGAAACTCAGCCTTATCTGTAAGCGGGTAAATAATCTCAAGTGGGTGCCACATAAGTGTGTGCTTAAGCGTACTGGAGATCTATAACCTCCCGTTCACGCTGCCCGATATGGCAAGTGAACTCCCAATTAAATGGTGCAGTCTTTTTGTAAAAATGTGAAGCAAGGACTAGCTTTCTGTTTGCCAGGCATTGGAATTTCATGTTTCCTCTTTTATGATCACTCTTTCAGAAGATGATTTTAGGGCTTTTGGCCATTGACCTCCATACTGTCATTTCAGAAAAGTAACGCTGATGAGTAAATCAGGTAGACCATCTCTTTTAGGTACTGAATGCTATCATTTGACCTCAATAAGTATTTACTTTCTAGGAGCACAGGATGAACAGTGATCTTGAAAACCCTTTTTATCTTTGACAGCCCTGGCCAGATTTTTCAAATCTAAGAAATAACATCTCAATAAAGCTGTGACTTAAGATGAACCAAAGCTCCACACTATTTCAGTCTCACTTGCAAAAAACATGGAAGATCATATCTCATGAAACAGATAAGAGCGAGACAAGCAAAAAACTGACAGAATAAAATGGGACGCATTCATAATGGGGGAAAATCAATGTTTTATTATTGACTAGAGCTACAACAACCTATTTTAGTGACGAGCACTTCCCCAAACACTTCAGAGCATAATCTAGAATACCTTATATTCAGCAAAAGGACCAGATCTGATGCGCTGTTCCCACTGATGGTCCACGGTAGTGGGTAGTTCCAGCTGCTATTTTCAGAGATTTCCCCAAATTTCATAGAAGACTTTCGATGTTTCATTTTGCTTCCTGAGTTTGACCTCCCCGTTTGTGAAATCAGGCCAGCAGCCCAGCCTTATCTCAGCAGATGTTATGAAGGTAAAGCTTACTGAAGGCTGGTGGTGCTTGGACACTTATATACAACAATGTTGTTCTTGATAGATAAGTTGCAGAAATAGGCCTTCATATCTTGAGATATGTGAGAGAGACATTGTGAAAGTCGAAAAGGATGGTCTTTTAAGTACAATGGTACATCTTTTGTGGGACAATTTACATCATAGAAAATATTGGCATGGGTCTGACACTTTGGTTCATGAGATTACGTCCATTTCCTGAAAGTCTCCAACCCTCAGGAGTGAGAAAAGGGAGCTCAAAGGTATTACCTAGGTGCTCATGCTACCAGCAGAAGTCTGTCTCAATATGCAGACATCCTGAAGAAACAGGTACACGAGTTACCAGCTACATTGCTCACTTCAAAGAGGTGCCATACCTATCATCTCTGCCATGAAGATGTCCTCCAGCAGTAAATTGGGAAACTGCAAGAGTGCGAAAGCCTTGGGCAGCCTGATGCTTACCCAAGAGGAATACTAACAAGAGCTTAGGCTGGAAGCTGGTGATATTTCTCAAGAGAAAAAGTCACCTCTTGCTGTCTGAGCATATCTTTATTACCACAGTATCAGTTTGTGGTGTGCCTTGGACACTTCATAGTCTTTATCCTGCCTGGAGCTTTTTTAAGTGATGGAAGAAAAAAATCAAAGTACTTGTCAGCCCTAAATTTGTGGCAAGGTAAAAGTTCCCTCCTCTTGCATATCAATAAATAGATTAATTATAATAAAAGGTTCAATATTAATGATAAGCGGAACAAAGCTCACTCAGCATTTTAGCTGGTTTTAGCCTTTCACCCATGGAAACAGAAATACAACATTCAAATAGCTGGGGGATAACCGAGTTGTGAGTCTTTTCAAATACAGAGGGCTCCTCTCTTTGCCTTCTGTCCTGATTCCACCTCTGCCACCTGCATTCAGTGGAAGCGAAGTATGGATAACAAGAGAGCAAACTCAAACAGCTGTGAAGTTGTTTGAAAATGCCATAAAATGTATACCATTTTACAACAGGTCATAATTTTTTTCCAAGAACTATCTCCACTCCAGGTTGGCTTTATGACTCTTTCTCTGCCTCTTCCTATGAGGGAAATTACTGTAGTGATAGGCACACTACGATCACGTCAGATTAGACAAGTCAGAGCATGTTAAAAAGCACTGTAGTACTTTGCCCACTTCTTTTAAAGCCAATTAATAACCCGGCTGGCGACATTCCCAGCTTTGCCTTAGAAAGCAGGGAGGAATGCATCTGCATGTTTTCTTTCTGTCCTGGCAGTTTTTTCATTAAGATGCTCTTCCACATTCAAAATGTCCCTTTGTTCCCTTTAGAAAGACTTTTTTTAAGAAGTATTTCCATGAACTCAATTTTTCTCCATTAACTTCAAGGAGAGACTGGGTTGACTAACTCAGGACGTAGACCTCTCTACCTGAATTTGTAAAACGTGGTTCCTGCTTAACCAGTCAAAATTCCTTCATTAAACAGGTGAAATTATGGGCAATATGCTGAAATTATGAGCAATCAGGGTGTGCAGCTTTCAGTTCCTAGACACTTGCCTGAATTTAGAAGCCACAGAGGGCACCAGGTCTAAGCCTGCATGTAATATGTGACCATAAAACAGCTTTTAGTCCCTTGTTCCTACTGAAAATCAGGAAGACTTGGATTCATGTTGCTCATAGGCACTGACAATCTCATGATTTAGTGCAACCTATTAAAGGAGGAGAGCCTTAAGGGGATTTTTATTCCATATTCCCATTTGTAGTAATCCATAACTAGTGATGGGAAAATGGGTTTGAATGTAAAAAAATTTAAAAGAGTAAAACACCTAAAAAAATCCCCCAAACCCAAACCCAAACCATAAAATCTCTAAGTCTGACTGCAAACTTTCATTTTGGAAATTCTTAAGAAGTGGAGTTTATATTTTCTTTTTGTGGGCCAATTTT
>VYZW01014652.1:4508-31689 GCA_013401315.1 Balaeniceps rex | reverse complement strand
CGGGGGGTCGTGGGGTGCTGCAGCCGGTCTGGGCTCTCTCTGCCCCGGGGCGGCGCGACGGGGCGGCCGGAGCTCCGCGCATCTCCGCGCCGATAGACGCGCTCCGCCTATGCAGCCGCGGTACGTGCGGGCGCCGGGCGGGCGGGCAGCTCCGCAGCGGCGGGCTGGCCCCGCACAGACGCCGCAGGAGCCCGGGGGTTTGCCTCGCCGGTACGGTGCCCCCTCCCAAACAACCGCCCGCCGCTCCCGACCTGCTCACACCCGCTGCTCTGCGTCTGCCTGCACTTTCTGGCGCTGCCTGCGCTCCTCTGGCACTGCCCGCCCCGCACCCGGGGTGCCAGCCCACCCGCGCACAGCCCTTTGCGAGTGGGGACCGGCAGAGCTGCGCTTTGCCTACACGTAGATAAAACTTGGTGCGTGCGGTAAGCAGCACCTGCACTGCACCCCCCGGGCGTCCGTCCGTCCATCCGCTGCCGGCGTTGGCCCCTGGCCTGGCAGGCACTGGTCGCCCTCCCCATGCCCCGCTCCGGGGGTGTGGGGGGGTTGAGCCCCATTTTGGGGAGCCAGGGATGCCCTGCACCTCGGGACTGGACCCTTCCCTTCCCCTCCCATCCCCTCTCCAACCCCCATCCTTTCTCTGACTCCTTTGGTGAGAACTCCTGGGCAAAGCACGTCCAGCGCTGGCGTGATTATCACAGAAAAATAAAAGATAAACAACCGGAGAGAGGACAGTTCTGCTTTTTAAAGTTTGTGCCCCCCCAAAGGCCCCCGGTGCAGGGTGGTAGTTAAACATATTCAGAGCTCTGCATGCGCTACTGCCCTGGCTGCTCATCTGTCCAAAATTCCCACTCCCCACCAATTTTACCCGCAACACTTTATTCAGTTGCAATTTTCCCACAGTTCAGGCAGAATTCCTGGTGCCTGCGTTATTTTTTCCTGTGCCTGTTCTCCCCCTCCCTCCTTAAAAAAAAACCCCACGTTTAAAAACCCCCTCCATCATTGCTGCCTGCTGTTGGGAGCAGTGCAGAGGGCCTGCTGCCACCCCTCTCGCAGCACCGTGTCCCCGCGGCTGGAGGTGACCCACCAGTGAGACCCGCCTGCCCATCAGGGCACCTCCATCGGGGGACACAGCTCTGCCAGCTCGCCCCGAGGGACAGGGCCCCGCAGCAGAGCCCCCGCTGCCCGTGCCCACCAGCCTGGGCATTTCCAGGTGCCGAGGGTACAGCTGTGCTGCACTCCACGCTGCTGAGCATCATCTGAGCTCAGCTCTTACTTCGCCAGAGTCTTCCTCAAAAGGCTGACAGTTATACTTGGATTTTATTTTATTTTTTATTTTTTGAAGAGAGTTTTCTGTCCCTTTTGGAGCTGCTGGAAACTCCATCCTCCCCGGACTTAGAGGTGCCCTTTTGCTGTCGGGGCAGGTGGCATCGCCCCGATGGATGGGGATCGGGGCCTGAGCCTCCCCTGGGCCCCCCAGGCAGGCAGGAGGAGGGAGGGGGACCCCGGTCAGCCCTGCGGGGAAACAGCCCTGGGGTTAACCTGCAGCTTGGCAAAGCAAGGACCCCGCAGCAGCCCCGGCTCCGTGCAGGTGAAACCCCCAGGAGGTGGATGGATGGAGATCGGCCGGGAGAGGCAGCGAGCAGTGTTCCTGCTCCTCTCCGGGGAGGGGACAGGCTGCTCCTGGTGCCCTGGGAATGATTCCCTGCAAACCGTTGGGGCAGGGAAGAGGTTTGGGATCTCACTGAGGCCTCAGTGCTGCTTTGGTAACAAACCAGACAGAAATAAGGTGAAGAGATGAGCAGGACTGGCCCCGTGCACGTGACCCTGGCAGGTGTGACCTGGGTCTTCGGGGTCCAGCACAAGTGAGGTGGTCCGTAACGACGCGAGCAATGGGCACGGCTCAAGCACCTGCGGCCTATGCTTACGCACCGAGACGTTTAACTGGGGACCTTGTGCACAAGGAGTGAAATACAACGGGTCTGCCCAGCGGGACAGCAGCCCAGCGAGGGTGAGCTGGTAGAAAAATGACTCTGAACACGACAGCCACGGCCACCCTCCTGTTTGAGGAGCTGGGACGCGGAGCGATGCAGGGCATTTTGCTGGTGACGGGGCTGGGACGGGCTCTCGAGGTCTGTGGTGCGTCCCTGGGGGTGCGGCAGGGACTGACTGGGTCTCCTGCCCACCGGCTCCTCCAGAGCCCCGAGGGACACCCCTCGCCCTGGTCCCTGGGGGACAGAGGCCGCTCCTCCCTGCATCCCCTTCTGAAGCCAAAGGGGAAGCACAGCCTGGGGGGAGCTGGAAGAAATGCAGCCAACAAAACCCCTCAGGTTTGTTTTACACTGAAAACACCCCAGGATTTTTCCCACGTCAGTAGCATGATTTGTTTTTTTTATAAAAAGCGTAACATTGTAGCAAAGGCTTTCATCCTTTCTTACACCGGGCATTGTAACTTTCCTGAACCGGAGCCTTTTGGCAGGGTCAGTATCAAATATTTGGCATCCATTTAAATGCAGTATCGAGGTGATTTTTCCCCTTGCTGTTTTACTCTAGCAGAAACCCAACGCACTCCTTTGTTCCAGTTCGACTTCAGTGACTGGATTTTCTGATGGGGAGAAGACGTTTCGTTTCGTTAGAATGTGCTGGGCTGGTGGTAAAGAAAATCCTATCGATACGGCAAATGTTTCACAAAAAAAAATCCCTTCGAATCATCCTCATTTGCAGAATGTGTGTTTTTCTAACTTAATCAGTCATTACCTGGAAGTGCCATGCAAAAATGGATCATGTCCTTCCGTAGCCTGGGAAGATCAAGCTGCAGATTTCAAGCAAAGTAGTTTCAAAAGAAGATTTTCAAAAAAAGACATAACAAATGCAATAAGGCTGACAGTGATAGGAAAGAACCTACCCAGAAGCCAAACTATGAGGTTTTAATTTTTTGGAATGATTTTCCTAGCTTCTTGATGACACACCTTCCATGGAAGGTCACCTTTCTTTAAAGCGGTGGGAGTGCAGATGTTATTTCAGAGATCAGTTTGTCTTTCTGATAATAATGACATATTTTGGCCGTACGGTGCTCATTTCCACACATAAGTTGTTCTTGCTATTTGAGACCGTGCCTATTACAGTAAAGATATTGACCTTGGCAAGACACAATTGACATATAGATAGAGGCTGATTTTTTTTTTCGGCTTTTTTCAATAATCCAGTATAAATGCTAATTTATTTCTGTGGCAGCTTGCCTAAAAGCAATAGTTTCTTCTAAATAATCAGCCGTAGTCGCTCATTGCCGAGTTACAGTGTTGTGATCACAGTTGATGGCAGTTTGCCTTGATTCAGCTCTTACCAATAATTTGCAGAGATTAAAAGGGTCTTGGAAATGGAGGCTTAAAGAATTGCTTTCTAAAGACGTTGTTAGATTGGAAAAGGAACCTGGGGTTTCCAGTGCACTCTAAAATCATTTCCACATAAACCCCAGATTTAGTAGTTTTAAGTGTCACTAAATGGCCTGTTCACGGGGAAAGAAAGATATTTATGCGGCATAAAGAGATCTCTACTCCTGCTGCAGACGTTGGTCTCGCTGCCTGTGCCTGGGTGGGCGCGCGTTCTCCCTTTCCAGGGGAAATCAAGCACTTAAAAAGTAATTGTGGGCAGGAATTAATGGCCGGGGTGTTTGCTCAGGGGGAGCGGTGCTTGCCGGCAAGAACGCCTGGCGGTGCCGCCGCAGGGGACGTTGTCGCAGATTTGGGGGTTTTGCTTTCATCCTGCCTCTCTTCACACGATGACAATAACCATCAGATGGTTACCATTTACAATATTTTTCCTTGTGACTCTAGGTTTTCCTTATGTTACTTTTTGGGCAAAAACCCACTAAACATGTCAGGCTTCTCAAATCCTTCCCTGAAAGTCCTGCTTGCTAGACGCATTTTTTTTTCCTTGGGGCTTTTTTCCTGAGGACCCTTTCTCGCCCTTTTCCCAGCACCTGCAGCGGGCAGGGTGCCTGCAGTGCCTCACAGATGCTGTGTGTTGGGCTGACATCGCCTCCCGAGCCCTCCACTCTCCATCCCATCACCGTGTGCTCCCGGGAGGCAGGGCCGTGCAGAGCATGGGTTTATCTGGCTGGCTGTGCCCGTCCCATCCTCGCTGGCGGCTCCGGGCAGTGCCTGTCCCATCACCTGGGTGGGTGCTGGCTGTGCTCTCCAGAGAGCCCGCGAGGGTTCATCCCTCCTCTGCCCTCGGCGCCCAGGCACACGGACGCTGCATTTGCTGCGTTAAACCCACGGTGTGCAACCGCAGCTGGGTGTTGCACGCCTCCGATCACCTTTTGCAAGTAAACTCTTCCTGCAGCCATTTACCACGCTGTTAATTTGGAGGGTGGCTGAAAACACTAGTGGTCCTTTCAGATTTTCTTCTGAGCTGCTGGAGAAGATGCTGAGCAGCACAGGACCCCTCTAGGAACACCCTGTGGGTCGGCAGTAGGTGCAGCTATCACCTGAGATCAGTTGTCGATCCTGTTAACGAGGATTACATTGATTTCATCCGGCGCCGATTCTGTGTTCAGTGAATCCCTCGGGCCTGGGTTAGATGATACCAGCAGTTACCTCCGCTAAGCATGTTTTCCTCTCATTGAAATAATGACAAGATTGTTCACCCCGATGCGTTTTGCACATATTAACGGGCACCGACTCCGCTGCCAGCTCCCGATTCTTGCATTTCTTGCCAGCTGTTTGTGCCCTGCATGGAGCGCCGGTGAGCTGCCAGCCCGCAGGGATGAGTCTGCAGCCGGCTGCTTGTGGCTTGCACAGATGGGGGCCGTTATTAGGAGCCTTGATTGACTCCTGCGTGGGGACACGCAAGTTTATTAAGGCCCATGGGCAGGGGAGGTGCTCCCCAGGAGCTGCCGCGGGCTCTGCCCTGCTTCTGCTTTGCCTGGTCCAGGGGTTGGGTGGCAGCTTCTGCAGCCATGGGAGTACGAGCCAGTTTTCCTCCTGCCTGTGGAAGGGGATGTTTCCAGCTACAGAGATTCCCAGGTAAATGTCTTGTGCCCTCAGATCTGGCTGGAAAAATTTTCTGGCAAGGGAAATGTGGTGATGTGAACAGAGCTGTCTCCCGTGGGGCTCTTGTGTGCGGGGAACATTGGTCCTCCTGGTTAAGTGAAATATCCAAGAGCTGCTTTTAACGGTTTCCTAATTATTGATGCAGTAGAAAATATTCCAGTGCTGTGTGACAGCGGCATCTCGTCCAGCTTTCCCTCAAATAACAGAACGTAAATATTTATTTGGCATCCCAGCCTTTTCTGCAAGGTTCACTGAACCCTGCGCCGCTTCTGGCTAGCAGCGGGCTTGTGCTGCAGTTGGCTCCTTTGTGCTGTGCCGCAGCCTCCTGGCCAACTTCCCCTTCTCTCTTTGTTGATATAGTGTTCTTTTATTCCGTATTGTTTTCCCTTTTTAATTAGTAGGGTTGAATAACGAGGCTGGCTTTCCTCGTCGCTGCGCTGTGTGGGGCTCGATGCTTTCTCTGCGAGGGAACACCCATAAAATCTGGGCTCCTGAGTTACCGCTCAGGTTATTTTCTGTCGCTGTCTAACATTTCCTCCTGGTGCATGTTGCTCATAACTGCTTCTGGCTTTGGAAGGGGAACCCTTTCACACGGCACATGTCTGTTTGTCCATCCACATGCTGTGCCTGGCCTGGGCTGTGCTCAGCGCCGGCAGAGGGATTATCAAATGTCTTCGTGCTCCTTGGCAGCTTGGTTAGATGCGTGCACAGGGTGCCGGGGCTCTGTTACACCTCTGTGGCATTGGGGTGAATTTTAATGATGCCTCTCCTGTCCTGCTCTGTCATCTGGGAGAGATCCTCCTGCTGATGCGGAGGCTGCCCAAATCCACGGGGCTTCTTCCCTCTGTCAAAGAAGGCTCAGTGCTTCCCCCAAGCCCCCTTACTTAAGTATTTTACTAATTTAACACTGACTTTTTTTGTCTCCCCATATCCATTCTCTCCTGTGCCCAGGGCAGAGAGCTGCGCTGAGCTCTTTGTCAGGTCTGACATCGTTGCTGGTTTGCAAAACTCTGACCCCCAGTTTGTACTGGGCTTTGCTGTAGCTGCTGGGTCCTCATCTGCCCCAGGGTTTCACGGCTGCGTTTTGCTTTCCCTTCAGGGGGCCAAACTCTTCTGGAGTGCAGGAGGGCCCTCGGACACTGGTGTCTCTGCGTGTTCATGTTGCAAACAGTTTATTTAGCAAACGGTACAAAATGCTCTGTGTTAACAGGGAGGATTAAAGAGTCCAAGGCTGCCCGTATCCAGCCTGGAGAGCAGCTTGAGAAGTTAGACGGTCTTCAGACACAGAGTTGGCTCTGTGCAAAACCCCAGGTAGGCGTTTAGCAACACATGGGTTTTCTTTGGAAAGGAAAAAAAAAAGATGAAAAAACCTCCATACTCATTTGATGACATCTCCTGATTTCTTTTGTTGGCATCCTTATGTCAGCGCGTGGTCAAGGTGACTCTTTGGGTTAGATTTAGATACTGTGTGAAGAAATCACAAAGTAGAGAGACTTCCTGAAGGATCCTCTCCATTACCTTTGAAGCCAGAATAATATTCCTTGTACAATTAGAAGTAACCATAGTTACTCGGAGCCCTGGCTCCAGGAGGCTGAGCAGAGCAAGGTGAGCGGGGAGAAAACACCTCTTTTGGAGGAGGAGTTTCTGTGTAAGCCCTGTGGAGTAGGAGCGTGTCTGATGGGCAGCGTGGGTGCAAGACCCGGCACCGGCTGGGGCGTAGGGAAATGGTTCATTTCCCAGTGATGGGGAGAATGGGGGAAGCTGGTCTATGGGGCTTGGTTCGTCAGCGGTGCAGGTGTGGGTGCTGTGTTAAATGGCACTCAGCTGGGAAGCTGGGCTTTAGGGTTGTTTATCCCCCCGCCAATTGCCTGCAAAGGGAGGGCTCGCATCGTCTGGTCCGATGGAGCGAAGGGGAGCTGAGGAGCAGCTTCTGCTCGTCCCACCTAGGAGAGGAGGACATGGCCATTTCCACGTGGGTGCGTGAGGTGAGGTGAGGCGGCCTCCCCGGTGGCCACGGGGATTTGGCTGGTTTGGGAGATGAGGAATTATAACAGCGTCATCGCTGACTGCCAAAAGCGGTGGTAAAAGGGTAGAAATGTTGTCCCCTCTCTTCCCTGCCTCAGTGCACGTTTGCCCTGGAGGGGGACGTGGTGGGGTTTGCACGCAGTAGAGCAGTACCCCCCATGGCAGCGTCGGGGCTTGCTCCCCTGTCGTGGAAGGAGCCGGAGACCAGGCACGGCAGAGCTTGCTCGCTGCGATGGACCCGCGGGAGCTGTGATGTGACAGCCAGCCCTGCTGCTGGATCACCTCAAGTCAGGACCTTGCAGAGGGCACCGAGCTTGCATGTGGCATGCTGGCACCCCAGTCAGCTTGTCCGACCTGGCTACCTGTGGCTTCTGTGCGCAGGTCCCCAGGGTCGCTGGCATCGGGCAATTACGGGCGGTGATGCTCCCTGCGATGGGAGGACTGGAATATGCAGAATAAAAGAACAAATATTCTCAAGAAATCAGAGGGGGGATAATGGAGCCACCAGAAAGATGGTTTTCTAAAGGAGAAATCCTGTCTGAGCTTTTTCTTTTAATTAAATTTCACTGAGGGAAGCCAGCGTGTGTAAGATGACTTACAATATTGGCTATCAGGAATCAAGAGGCAACACTTGAAATTAATTAACTGAACTGAGCTTGGGTCCGAATGCCGTTGCACAGAGCAGAGCTGGGCTGGCAGGGGAGGGGGGGTGCTGGTGGTGGGGTGCAAGGTGGTCTTTGGCTGGGAGAGGGAGTCTCTGTGCCCTGGTCACGTCATTTCTCTGCCCTCTACCCTCCCTTGTGCAGAGGGAGGTTTCCCTTTAGGCTACCCCATGCCTGCTCGGGGATGTCCAGGCTGCCCCACAGTTTGTGTGATGTGGGTGGGGTTTTTCAGACCTCATGAAGGACCATAAACCCTAGTGAAAAAATCAGTGGGAGTCATGCTCCTAACTGGGAGGTGGTTTCTGCGAGGGCATCGGGCACTTCAGGCTGCCATCTCGTGCTGCTGGACCACTGCGACGCACCCAGAGCATCCATGCGCTCTGAGGTTGGGTACCAACTCGTCTTCGTCTTGCTGGGTGCCTGTCAGCATCTCCAGGTACTGAAATAACTTTATAAATCCCACTGGGGGGAAGCCAGCTCTGGCTTGAGCACTGGGCAGCCACATTACCATCTCGCCATTCTCTGCTGTGCTGCCCTGCCTGGCTCAGCCGGGATTAGTATCTCGATGACAACACCGCGGTGTTCCTGTGAAGGGTCAGCCTCTTACGCAGGGCTGGCAAAGGCCACGTAGGTGTTCTTTAAATCTGATTTATATATCCAGTGGGTCTGTAGCTTAGCACCTTGTGGCTCTCGATGCGTATGAATGTTTGTGGGACAGCCTGGTGTGGAGGTGATCCGAATCGAGGGGAGCGGAGCGGTGCAGTGAAGAGCCAGAGCTGGAAATAACAGCCAGGTCAAGACTGAGTCAGGAGGAGTTGGTTAAACTGGTTTTATGAACGATGCGAACCTGGAGGGAGGCTAGTTCTGCTCTCCAATGAGCAAGCAGTGGAAAAGGCACTCTGGAAGGGCATGTCCCAGATTCCTTCCATGGAAATCCCCGTCATTGTAGCCACCTCTGCCTGGATCTAAGGCTGTCGCACAGGGAAATTACCTCTGGCGTTTGGAAGGCTGCTGGGGAGCGAGTGCCCTGCTGCTGCCTTCCCAGCTTCTGGAATAGGCTGCTGCATCCCGAGGAGTGGCGTTCACAGGCTGAGCTCCACGGTCGTGGTACCCTAAGGAGTGATGAACATAACCGAGCCATTATTTCACTGCTCTCACCGGCAGGAGGCAGCACTTTGGGGGTGGAAAAAAAAACAAACCCTGGAAACATCACGTTTTTGAAGTGCTGAAATATGCCATTGACGCGCCAGGCGTGTTAAACAGCGGAGGCAAAGAAAAGAAGTTTGATACTTAAATGCCTGCTTGGATGCTTTGTTCAAGAGGTGCTAGCCTCTTCCAGATTGTATTAATAAAAGATTTAATTAGGTAAAAAAAGAGGAAATGTAAGTTAAGGACCTTCTATGTGTTTTCTCTTCTCCATACCCTGGGTTACTGCTCCAGTTCGTTGTTTTCTTCCCTTGCTGCCGCACGTGCTGTGCAGGCTCTGACCCGTGATTGTCACGGGTTTCCTGGTGGTGCTTGTCACCATGGAGTTGCAGTCTGCAAAGCGATAGTGGCATTAAAAAAAAAAAAAAGAAAGACTTAAAAAGAAGCAATGCCTTCCATAACCAGCAGAGCAGATGGCAACGATGGCACCGCTGCCCGGGATGCTCTGGAGATGGGTGCCTGGCAGAGAGGCTTCATTTGTCTGTTTACTCCTTACCCCTGAAGATCTCCTGCAGGTGGATGGGGAAGAGGGGGGAGCTGAGGGAGCCATGGGTGCCTGGGCACCACGCATGAAAGGAGCCACAGACACCTGTAAGTTCCCTCTTATTTTTTTCCTGCAGGAGCCTGCTCTGCTCCAGAGCCCTTGGGCTGTTCAGGGTGGGAACCATGCCTGAGCCCCAGGGCCATTTATTTTTAGGGTGGGAAGCCATGCCTGGGCTGCTCCATCATGCCTCGTAGGCTTATGAGGGCTGGTCCAGAGCCCACAGCAGGGTGCGAGGTGTCCCGTGCTGGGCTCCAAGTGTGGCTGAGTACGCTCCCCAGTGCCTGCAAGCGCTGGGCTTATCTGCTCAAGGGGCAAGGGTAGGGCTGAGTGTCTTCTCAGGGGGTTTCTTGGGTTTTTGCTCTTGCCAAGAGCCAATCTTGATGATTTTTGAATTTTTTTTTTTTAATTTGCATTGCATGTCTGGTGTAAGGCCAGGTTTAAAACACCCCGACTGCGTTGGTCCATGGGGAAGCTGGTAACTCTGTGTGCTGATGTGCTCCTTTTCCATCTGTGGGATGGAATTGCTACCCGTGTGAGGTTTTTGAAGGCTTTGGGTCTACATGCAAAAAATGGCTCTGTCTTCATATCTACCCCATGCAAGGCGGGAACTGTGTTGCGAGAGGTGCTGGGAAGCTGGCTGATGTCCACTATCACCACTGTGGTCACTAAAAATACAGAAACAAATTGTCCCGATAGCTGGGGCAGGGGAAAGGGTGGGACTGATACCTCTCTGGAAAGCAGCGGCGTTTGGGGCTGTGCAAACCCTGGGACCCACCAGGGCAGAGCCCATGGTGGTGCAGGGGGTCCAAGCAGCGAGATCGCTGCTGCCGTGAGCTGCCCCTGCACGGCTCCTCGGGGGAAGATGGCCAACAGCATGAAGGTGGAAGATGACGGATTATTTCTCGTTCCTCTCTGATTCCGGCTAAGCTTGCTGTGATTTGGGGCCCCGTTGTGTGGTCCTTGGCATACGAATCCCCAAAAACATCCCCGCCGGGGCAGGCTTGCACAGCAAGCACGTGCTGGCGTGGAGGTCCTGCCGCTTGAATATTTATAGCACCTTTGCTACCTTCATTCCAGCATTAAACTGCTAATTAATTATGACATTTGTACTACTTCATTTTTTCACTGTGAATCTGCAGAACCTGGCAGGCAGTTAATTAGCTCTCTCTATGCAAAGGATACTAAGGAAAAATAATTGCTTGAGGAATCATCATCGCGTTCTTTCAGAAAGGTCTTACCTATGAGCTGGCTTAAAGCTCGCTAGATTTGCACTTTGAAAGATGCCTCTGTCAAAGGCCACTCCTTTGGAAGAGGGATTTGAAGGAAAAGGTTATCTCGGAGATGTGGTTCAGTGGGTGTTATTTAGTGCTCGTAAGTCCAAGGGAAATCAATTACCTAAACAACTCCTGTTCTGGAATGGATTTCTTTATCCTTCTTTAAATACGCACTCATCTTTGTCTTTGTATTGATGCGTACAGCCAACGAACCTGAGATTGCGGGAGGACATGTGTCCTCCTCCAGGCTTCTCGCAGCTATTGCCTGGGAAAGGGTGAGGGTCTTCCCCCATCATGTTTTTGTTTATTTAAGAAGAGAATTAAAAAATAAAATGAGCTGTGGGGGAAAGGTGTGTACAAACAGCCCCTGGTTTCATACACCCGTCTTCTCTTCCCAAACCTATCCTGACCTCACGAACACACAAACCTGCCGAAGCCCCTCGAGGGGTTCGGTGACATGGCTGGAAGTGCTCGTGGGCTGATGGTTACGGTGCGTCCTGCCTGTAGCGTTGCCCAGGCTTTTGGATCTTGCTGCTTTTGGGGGGCATTTGCTCGGTGCAGGTCCCTGAGAGGGTTTGGCAGCACGTTGGGGGTCTCCTACCTGGAGCAGGACGCTGGGGCAGCTGCTCCCCTGTTTTTCCCGTCTTTGCTGCTGTCTAATGCAGCTTTTTTTGTATGGCCCCGCCAGCGCTGCTGGGCATTGCTCTTCATATTTTCTGGCTTCTCCTGTAACAAGAACAGGTCTGTGACCACTGCAGGCTCCTTGGGATAAGGAGCAGGTTTTTATTTTTGGGCAACAAGGACAAGCAGGAAAACAGAATAATGAAAATGGTATTTGTGCCTACAGGGATAAACAGGCATTTTCTTAAACAGATTGAAACCTCCGGCGAGTATGCTTGCCCTCAGCACTCCCTTTGAGAAACTTGTTTTATTAGCAGATAGTTACATGTTGAGGTTACAGAAGGAGCATTACAGTAATGGAGTTGACATCTATATAATGGAGTTGACATTTTATTGAAAAGGAAAAAGAAAAAACCTTAACAAACAGAGTTCCCCTCCCTCCCCCTTTCTTTATTTCCTTATTTTGCTGTCATCAATTGCAATAAGGCACACAAACTTTGAACAGCCGTCGATGCTGGCAATTTAATAAAATTTCATACAACGGTAGGTGCTTCAGGAATGTTAGCAGGACTAATCAGTCTGCTGTAAACTTGAACTTTGCTGAGAAATCAAGGCAATAGCTTGTTCAACAGCAAATCATAACAATTTGAATCAATTCTTGGCAGCATGCTCTTGTTACACAGAGTTTATTAACTGTTACACACAGTCTTGGCTTCCAGTTTGCGTTAGGTGCTTTTAGCAAGAAGTTCAGAACAGGGATCTCTTCCTGGAGGACAATGCTGCATTTCTAAACTAGTTAATGGATGGGCTTTGCTCCATTGGGGCCGCTGGTTAGATCTGCGTCGGGTTTGCATTGAAGTGGGCTGGGGTGTAAAGAAGATTCTCTGCATGCCAGGTTCAGGTTTAGGATAAGAGGGAGAAACGAACCCATCTGGGCTTACGACGATGGAAGAAGGTGCTAGAGCAAGATGCCAACTGGATTGAAGAAAAAACAAACAAACAAAAACCACCAAAATAAAACAAAACAAAACAAAAACCCAAACCATAAGGAATGGAAACACAAAAGCATCTTCAGTGTTTGAGCCCATGAGAAGCATCAATGAAGCATTGCTCAGACCTCCATCTCCAAGAGTGTATTTTGGGTTTCTCGTATTAATTTGTGACATCTGAGTAGGCAGCTGCAGCTAGACTGTCACTAAATGGCTATAAACCATGGAACTTCCTCGCTGTGGAAGACGAGCCGTTCAGGTCTTCGTCTCTGATTTGGGCGATCAAGAAATGGAAATTATCTGTAGTTCTGGTTGCGTTGTCCTGGCCTTCACTTGTTCTGGGTGCAGCAAAAGGATAATTTAAGAAAAATAAAAGCTCTCGGCTGCTGAAATGCTTTGCAGAAGCAATATTTTTAATTAACAAAAGTTACAAGTCCCTTGTTGGCTTCTGCTCTTCCCTCTGTACTGTAATTTAAGTAACACATCTTTTTTTTTTTTTTTTTTTTTTTTCTTCTGGTAACTTAGGTTACTACAGCCCATTGACATTTGTATTTCTAATGTAATAATCAAATGCTAAAATACAGAGATTACATTTGGATCAACACATTCAGTTCTTAAACCCTGAAAGTAATTATCTTTTCTCATGTACAACGAAATGAAAATATTATTGTATTAACCATTAGCAGCTCTATCGTCTGAACGTCAGCCTGCGGCACCACTTGCAGTGTCATCTGCTGCTTCTGGAGACTTAAACCTCGCAAGTTTTCCCACAGCTGGAAACTTTTTGGGGAGCTGTGGGCGATCCTTGCTCAGGAGCTATGACGTATGAGATGCGCAGCTCTTTCTAGCAGTTGATAATTGGCTCAACTATAATGAAGTGTCCATGAAGTGATGAGGCTCTTCAAAGACTTCGTGGCTGAACATGTAGCTGGGGTCTGGTTAACTCTGTTCCTGAGGTCTAATTTATGGAAAACTTTTCAGAGCTGGGCAGTTGAACTGAGCCCCTTGAGACATCTCAGGGTGCCCAGGGGGAGACTTGATCTTAGCCGGGGCTTTTTCTTGACCCACTAAATTCAACAACACAGTGCAGAGAAGCCATTAAACTTTTCAAGAGCTTCTTGCAAATTCACGTAAAATGGGGAGAGAGAAGGCAGTTAATTGCGCGGCGAGGCTGGAGCTGTTCCCAGCTGTTGCGTGCCTGTCTGCGCGGTGTTGCTCGTGCGATGATGCAAGGAGCAGCCTGTCCCCAGCCGAGGTGAAGCTCAGGTAAACCCAGCCATTGCTACAGCGTGAGCCCTATGCTGCAGAGGTCCAGTGTCCCGCTCTGGGTTGTGAGTAGCTGTTGTATTTCCATCTATTAATGGCTTTTTAGTTCCTGAGCCACAGCCCATCCAAATGAGCAGAAAAGCTGTCAGTGGTCCTTGCTGGCCACTTCCATGGGCAAGCGTTTGGTTTACCTCGGCAATCGTAGCCGTTGATCGTGCAAACCAGAGGCACAGGGCTGAGCTTAAACAAGGGTTTAATTTCTGGCCGTGCGAGGCTTGACCCTGTTGTGTGTTCCTGAGCACTCCTGTGCCTTGATGCCTTTCACGCTGCTTGGAAGCAGCGAGCTGTCAGACTATGCTGCGTTTGAAATAGGTGCGAGTACTGGCTTTCGTGGTGGATAAATAACCTGAACGATTTTCCTGCCACAGAGGTCCGGTTTCACGTGAGTTACGGGGGGGAGATGAGGAGCTGTTTTCACTTCTTTCGGTTGCAAGGTGATTGCTCAGACATCTGCGGGTAAGGGTCCAGGCTGATTTGCAATACGTTTGCCCAAACACAAGTATTTCTAAACTGTGCTGAGATATTCTTTGTTTTTAAACGTGTCCAACACGTTTCAGCCAACGTGACTTTTATCACAGAGCTGCGAAAACTACAAGAGTGGAAATCTCGTGAGAGCTTCACCCCAACAGTAATCTACACTTGGTAGTTTACAGTGGTACAATACACAACAGACACTTTAAAACATGACAGTGATCCGTGGAGACCTGTTGCAAGGTTTCTAGAAAGGCTTCAAACATCGTGTTTAATTTCCTAGTGCTGTGAAGTTAGAACTTCAAACCCTCCATCAAAGCGTTCCCATGGTCTTGTAAAGTCAAGGATAAAGCCGTGAGTCCTTGCTGGCACCTACTGATGCACGGCAGCGATTGGGTCCTGTCAATGGGATCCCGCGTCGGTGCTCGCGGAGTACGCAGCGTGTGCTGTCCTTGGGCGCTGTTCAGTAAGCGGCTGTGGCTTATCTTTGCCAGGGAGGAAGGCATCCACAGCACAAACTTTGCTGTTTGGGCAGCTCTAGATCATCCATGTGATCACTTGTCTTGGGAAGGGCTCTCAGGTGAGGGTTACCCACACCCTTGTCCAAAGGGCACTCCGAGCTCGCGTAGACCTTTTGGAGCAGGCAGCTGGAGACTGGACTTGCTGGCATCTGAAAAACCTCCCACACCGCGAGGAATTGACGGTATTAACCATTCACCTGCTTCAGAGTTGAGGAAAAAGAAGAGTTTTAGCCCTTATACTTCCTAATTTAGAGCAAGGTCTTAAAGCGAGGGGAGTGCTTTCAGCACCGCATCCCTAGACTTGAGCCGCTGTCCAGCACACCCCACGTCCTGCTTTAAAATCATGGTTAAATTCCTTTGGTTTCCTGGCAAATCCAGCTAAAGAGTTGGGATTTGGCTGCTGCCGCTCTGCCTGCAGAGTGCAGGCCAGGAGTCAGTGCCTGGTGCGATCCTGTGGTGGCTGCTGGGCAGGCAGCGTTTCAGGCAGCTGCCTGCCAATTCTGCCTGTGCTTCCCAGGGTGAAGTGCAACTCTGCCACTTCAGATGAGAAAGGGCCTTGAAGGAAGGTAGAAAAACATCTTGCTGGAGCCCGAGCGAGCGCGCGCTGTCCGGCTCTCTGGGCATGTGGCTCTCCACTTGAGTCCCTGCAAAACAAGGATGTGATCAAGGCCCACCAAGTATACTTCAGAAAGCATTTGATGCGGGGAAATTGTGTGAGTTGATAAAGAAGTCGATAACGGTGCGTGTCTGAAGTGGAACTTAAGCTAACTGCTGAAAATACTTTGAAAAGCACTGACCACAATTAAGCACTTAATCAGGAGAGAGCTGCAATTTTCTGAGGCTCAAAGTACAGAAATCATGAAGTACAGATCCAGAGATATGAAGGAAAATGTTTCTTTGGCAATTAAGATCCATTCTGCTCAAAGGCTGAAAATGGTATCGTTGAATTACTTTTGTTGCACAGTTGATACACTGAATTATCTAAAACGTAAACCATTGTGCCTAAAATGCCACTCAATGAGTAAAACAGCTTCTCCCGTTCAGCTGTTACTCAGCTCAGCGAATTGCCTTCTGATGGTATCTACGTTCCCTTCTTTTAAAATAACATTTTAAATGGACTCTTTTTCCTCCCCTAGGAAATAAAGTGCTGGTTGGAAGGACCCATGGAAGAATACCAAGGATAAGAGGTTTTCTGGGAAATTTTCTATCTGCACGTAGATGCAACGCCCACCCCAGAGCCAATGTGCAAAGCCCCTGAGGAGGGTATCGGCGGTCCAACAGGAGAAAGTACCGGGGTACCTGCCCCACTGTTTCTTTGCACTTATTGTTGGAGGCTGGGTCATCCTCCGTACTCGACCCGACAGGCGGGTACGGACTGACTTTCTTCCCCTTTATCAGATGTACATCCATGCAACGCAATGGCCAGTGCAAGCCAATGATGTGGGTGGGTGAAGAAGCCGAATCCCCATCCATACAGTGCTGAGAGGTTGGAGGGGAAGCTTGGGTGAGTGCAGCCTCCTGAACTGTGGTCACCTGCTGGGAGTGCAGGTGAAGGAGGGTGGTTGCTGTTGCCCACCACTGGAGCCCAGCAATCCTTGAACCCGCCACAGATCACCCCAGATCTCACGGTAAAGGAAGGAGAGCCTGCGTGTGGCGTGCAGAGATGTGGACGATGTCTCCCAGCCTGTGGTTTTGGAAAGGCTGGACTGCTCTGGCATGGGGGGAGGTTGACTTGCTGCATGGAAAGCTAACGTGTTTATCTTGCAGGGGTCTGCCAGTGATCTGCTAGAAGGAGGGGTCCTGGCCTCTATGGGTGGCTGCAGTCGAAGTCCCAGGCTTGACTTCACATTTGAGGAGCCTCTTTGGTGGAAGGCAGAGCCGATGTTGGGAGGACGGTGCTATCCAAAGTACTCCACAACCACGCTGCTAGTAGCTATCAGCAGGAGGAGCTTGCCTACAGACGAGTTGGAGAGGAGATGCATTCATGCTACTCCAGACCCGACGGCAAACACCATGATTCTCTGGCCAGCAACAGGAGAGGATGACGTGATGCCTTCAAGTGGCACCAGAGCGCTGTCACAGGCAGGTCAGTTGGAGTCATGCTAAAACCAGGGACATGTACCCCTCGCCCTCAGGTCACACTGGCTTTGAAGGACCTTGTGAGGATATCTTTGGAAGAGCCTCTCAGTTACATGAGTGCCAGCTGGCTATCGGGGGGTCGGCAGCAAGGCAGATGGGGAGATGGCTGCAGGGCATCGGTCAGGAGTGGCAGGTAGGATTAACAGGAAGGCACGTTCCCTCTGATGATTATTTTTTTTTCCCTCCCCCCTCCTGGAGGAGCTGTTGCAGTGACTGAATCACTGTCAGCTGGACTGACAAATCCAGCTCTGCTGTGTGAATGTCTCTGCTCTTACCCTTCGTAACCCCGATGTGTTGATAGCAGATCTGCAACAAGTACCACTGGAAGTACTTTGTGCTGCAACTGCTGCTATTTCCACTTATTTTACACTTGATTATAGATGATGTTGTAGAGTTTTATTGTTGATTTTTTTTTTTTTACATCTGTGACTTGTCAGAACTCCTTGTTACATCTCCAAGTGCTAATAAATGTGAAACCTATATCCATCAGTCACTTCTTGTAGCTTGTCTTCCTTTGAGAGCCTGACTCAGTGTCTCCTGAAGTCAATGTGAGTCTTTCCATTGATTCCAGCGGATGTCAAGTCAAGCTCTTCTTTAGACTGAGATGGCAGGCACTGTCTTTGAATCATCTTTGAGTGTCATACACCTAGTACGATGGGACCCTTATTCATCTTGGGGCTCCTAAGAGCTATATTAACAATGATGGTGAAGTCATCCTAAATAAATTCAGATGAAACCCTTGTATCACACCACATCTTATATTTTGTTTTTGGAGGGGCATAGACGAAACTAGGATTGCTATAACTGCAAGTTACCTCTTCGAGAGCTCTGTGTTTTTGTGTAGGCAATTTAGGAGGTGGGAGAAGACTCAAGTGGCACGTATTGTTTGTAAAAGACTGATAAGGTTGATAAACAGCGTGGCAAACTAGATAGTTGTATGTATTTTTAGGTACTCCGCTCTGGCGTTCATTTCCAAAGCCCCGTAAAGCAGCGCAGTGTTACACTAACACAGCCTATGGGGGAGTTAAGGGTAGCGTTTATCCCCTGACGACGAGCGTGCTGCGGCCAGATGGAATGGTGTAAATCTCTTCTTACACACAACCAAGCCAAAACAAATATTATGCAATGATTAAGAGGCAGCCCAAACAGAAGCAAGCGTCCTGTGGGCTGAAACAGGAAATCTTGGGTTACAAAACTCAAGATATGTTAATTTAATTTGATTATATATTTGATGGCTATCTGAAGTGGCCCATGAATAATTGATGAAAACTAGAAAAGCTGTTGTTTGCCTTTAAAATCAAGCTGAAGAAAGTAGAAACTGAATATTTAGGAACATAATCACTGTTTGCATGAGTCACGTGAGAGGTCCCCACAGCCTACCACTGTCCCTGGCAGTGCCCAGTAACAGGAGCTGATGGAAGAGCATATGTGGGATCTTCCCCAGCCTGGCTCCATTACTGGTTTGTCATAAATTAAGGATACTCGTACTCAGTCTGGCCAAGTTCTGTAGATAACTGACTCTCTCACACTCACGGGGATGTGTCTGCAGCTTGGGCAACTTGTGAAGCCCCAGTACCTCCGCTTCAGAAGGCAGCGCAGACTGCTGATCGGGTCCTCCATCCCCTCGCGTGTGCTGTGAGCAGCCAAGCTAAGGAGATAGGACAGCTTTGACACCTGCAGCGTTGCCTGTCTGGAAGCCACGGGGGGCTGCATCCTGCCAAAATGTTGGTGAACGCTCGCGTCCTATCCAGCAAACTCAGAATAGCGCTTTGATGCTAACAAAAGGCACTTGATAGACTTGGTCAGCCCCCTCCACTACCAGTTCTTGGAGGGGAGGTGGGGGGAAACCGGTTTTGTTCATCTTTCTGGCAAGGGGTTAGGGTATAGCACCATTCCCCTCTGCAGTGGGATTGGTGAAGATGCTTCTTGTCAAGGAGAGGGCTATTTTTCCTGATTGCTTTTTAATATGTTCTACAGGCTTTGAGGAGAAATGTTCTGAAGATGGGCATGGGGTGTAAACACACACAGATAATCTTTGTCCTGAGGAGGTTGCTTATCCTGTTCTTGTGATCCCAAGAGATATGGTGAGAGCCACAGTTGTATCGGCACAGTGGCAGCCAAGAAACCCACTCTTGAGGGCGAACCCAAGCTCTGCTCTGCTGTGACGTTGCTCTGGAGGAGGAACAGCAAAGTTCTTTGGATCTTCTGTGGCTGAGATGGAACAGGAACCTCCCAAAACCCAGGTGGGTACCACTTTCTGCATGTGGCCAGAGCGTGAGCAGATGATGACACTGGGACTAAACTTCTCATGCTTTGCGTAGCCAAGTGTCTCTTCAGAAGATGCAATGACTTAAACTTTATTGGCGGTGCTGCTGAAAACCAGGTCCTTCACATTTCCAAAACCTTTGTTTCAAATATATGCAAAGACACATTTGCTTCAGTTCCTGAATTATATTAATATTTATCTTGCATGAAACACACCCAAATAATGACCACGTTGAGTGAGAGCGGAGATGGTGGAGCTGCCCTCACCTGATGAACTGTTCTTAGTCTGAGCTGGTCCCAGATCCCCTCCAGCACCTGCCATCAGCCCTGCGTCCCGGGTGGTTGGTCACTTCCACCACCAGCACAGAGCTGGCCCCTGGCGTGCTGCTGCCCATGACCAGGCACGATGCCTCTCTGACGAAGGATGGATGTTTGGCAAACGAGTCCTGACTGGTGTACGCGGTGAATAAGATTTAAGGGTAAGAAGGCAGATCAAACCCAGTGGGAAGCTGGAGACGTGACAAGGGTCAGATGTCAGCACTTTACCTGAAGAATTGAAGAAAGTGTGGCGTGTTTTTCTCGCAGTGAAACTGCGTAGCTCAGCTGCAGAGCAAACAGCGTGACCGAAGGCTACGCGTCCTTACTTACCAAGGAGAGGGCTGAAATGAAAGGGGTTACCTGGCAGTGACTTCTTGCTATTGTAAGAGGTAGTAAACAAGATAAAGGTAGAATGGGGAAGATGGGTAAATAGTCATTCTTAAAATAAAATAAACATCAAACTTCTATTTGTCTGGGCCTTTGAAGGAGCACAATAACTGAAGGCGCGTGGGGAGGGCAGAAAGCAGCATTTACTCCAGGAAGCGATTGTGAATTATACAGAAAGTTGTCCAGGAGCTCCTCCGGAGCAGTGACCTGCGGTGATTTGTGAAGAAGAGAGTGCTTTCGTAGCAGTTTGCTCTCAGCAGAAGCGAGTGTTACACCCCACAGGCTCTAATGGAGAGATGCTGGTTTCCACTAGCTGAAGATCTGACCTCAGTTGTAACTGAGAGGTAAAAACAAGTAGATGGAGAACAAAAGCCTATCTTTAGCATACTTTAAAGTCCTTAACCTAGACACAAAGCATGGCTATAAAGACGGCCCTAGAATTTGAGTTTAAGCCAAACAAAATTGACTGGTTATGAAAAAAGTCTTACCTTGTTTACTGCCAAGCTTCAGCTTTACATTTGAGCTGAAAGGGGGATAAAGTTTAACGGTGATTCCTTTTAGGTTCCTATTTAAATACTTGCACAATGGTTTTAGCCGAATGGAAAGTCTGGACTAATTTAGGTTTTTTTATGACAGTGGTAAAAAACCTGATGGTAAGTTGGGCCAGATGGCTTAAAACATGCCATTGAATTGATTTGTTCCGTGGCAGATGCTGGGGTGTCCAGAAAAAAATATTTTCCAAAGTCTAAGTCTTCCAAAGGCAAAAGCATTCTTCAGTGAGGTTAATAGGTGTCTTCGGACTTCGGTGGGCTTGGGATCAGCAGGAGATGGACCCATACGTATCAGTATAGGTCGAGCTTGATGTCCGTATGCTTTTTGCCGAAGCATTTTCCCAGAGCTGATACGCCACTGCCATAATCCTTTTCTTCGTTAAATCCCTTCTGAAAATTTATGCTCGCACTGAAGACAATAATGTCGTGATTTTGTGATCACGTGTACCAGCTGGCAGTCACTAATTTGCTACTAATTTGTTCCAGTGTGAGTTTGGAGACCAAATTTTGACCAGGTTTCTGTCAAATGGGACCACACAGCACTGAGGCTGCAGTTTAATAACCAGGTGGTTATTTTTCACAGGTTGCAAACACAGAAGTACTTGGTTCAAGATGAACAGAGAAGAAGAAAAACTAATCCTGAATGTCCTGGGCTGCAAAAAGGCAAAATTACTTTCAGTATTACCATTCCTCTGTCATTCTAGATTAATGTTGTATTCCATCTATCTTCATTGATTTATTTTTCCCCAGCCTCTATATTGGAAGGGGTGGGGGGGAAGGATGCATAGTTGCTGTACCCAGCACAAAATGCGACAAGAGTGGTCGGATGCCTGCTGGTACAGGCTGGGTGACCATACCTGCCTCGCTTCTCTTTCCCATCTTAATCAGCTCAATTGTTCTTTGTTGGCTCTGGGCTGAGTTTTATTTTTGCCTCGTTCTGAAACATTTAAGAAAGCCAAAATACAAAAAGCTGGGAATGTTTCAGTTGCTGTTTTGTCCATAATATGGAGTTTTAAGTGGCCTCGCTTGAGAGGGACAAATCAAGTAGTCTTCTGAAAAACGCAGCAAACAGCTGCTATCCAAAGTCACCACTAATGATAACACTGAATTCTCTTTTGTAGCGGATGTTCATCCAGCTGTTACCTAACTCTGAAAGGGACCATCAAAGGCAAGTTCCGCATTTATCCATTACTTCAAAAAGCATCGCATAAGCCATGAGTGAGTCTTTCTTTCGACCTTTAAAACCTTTGTCTTTGGAAATCAATGGTAAGAATTGCAGGAACCTAACGTATTTTCATCCTGGCCAAAATGCTGGTATAGCAGGAGTAAATTAATGAGATGTCTCGCGCTGCCAGCACCGCTTTCCTTGCCTTTCTTAAATGTGTATGCATATTCATACATGTCGCACGTATGAGCACGTATAGATTTAGATTATCGGTGGTCACGATGGATGAACGTGTGAAGGCAGCATCACTGGGGCAAAGGATCTGTGAGGGTGGAATGGACGGCAATGAATGCACACCACCGTTTTCCCCTTTCTCAGCCCATCTGGCGGGTTTGAGGACACCCTTTCCCACCTCCTACCTGGGAGGGTGCGCTTGGCTCTCCAGGGGCTTCAGGCAACTGCTGGTGACGCGAGTTGAGCATGGTGATGCAGGGGGAGGTGACGGTGCTCACCGGTGTCCTCTTTCCACTGGCTGTTACGCGTGCCCAGGAGATGGGTTGAAGGAAAGAGGAGATCTCAGCCCTGCAAAACTTGGGCTGGTCTCTGGCAGAGTCAGGGTTTCCCCCAAACATCTCTAACGGTTTGCTGGAAGATGCTGAAGATGTGGTTACCTGGCATGCACGTGTAGGCAGTGTGCAAGAGGGGCAGGGCTGGTGTGATATTCCCTTGATCTGGGCTCTGTGGCAACCTCTAAAATCACCAGTATTGCCCTTTCCTTCCTCACCTATCATCATGGTACTTGAGCGTGAAAGTGATGGGTCTGACGTGTAGCCACAGCCTCTCTCCACCTGGGAGGAAGGCACTGTGGGAATTCCAAAAATCTTTGGATGCATGTGGTGCACGCCGAGCTCTGCGTACGCCTCGGCAAAGGCAATGTCTCATCTCGCTTCTGGGGCAAAGGAAGGTCGGGTTAGAAGTCACTCGTTTTGTGTATAAATGGGTCTTCTAGGATGACGCTGTGGGCTGTGATTTACACCCAGTTCAGTCAAGGGGGCTACAATATGCTTTTAACTAGGCTGTCGTGGCTGTTGCTGGCTTGTGTGAATGTACCTGGCGGGGGAAAAAAAAAATCTCAAGGGTTGCTTTGCAACATTATTTGAAAGCACATGTTTCAGGGTGATTCCTGCCACGTTTTCTGAACTCGGTGTATTTCTGCTTGTGCTTAGGTCATGGAAGGAAAGCTGCACCACGGACCGGACTTCCCTCAACCACTGGAGCGATTACGGAAGCAGAAGCGTAAAGGGGAGGAAGAGGAATAAGCAAACCCAACGGCCGCTGCACGACTTGAGCTGCCTTATCTGACAAGTGGGGGGAGTTGTCGCTGCAGATGCGGTGGGGAGCCACGCGCCCCAACACCACGGTGCTGTTGGGAGTGGGTCTGGTCCATGCGCAGGCAGCCGTGAGATGTTTTTAAAGAGCATGCATGCATCGCAGGCGCCTCTTCTGTCCCACACCGTTGCTGTTGCATCCCCTCATTTGCAGCGTTACCTGGCTCTGCGCTGCCCTGGGAGCAGCAGCACCTCACCGTACCCCTTCGGCACGCTGAACACAGAGCAGCGCAGGTCGTAACTGCACCAAAGAGGGTCAGGAACTTGTTTTACCCTGTGAGATGTGGTGCCAAGTCCACCTCCATGGTGTAGCAGAGGATGAAGGCTGGGCTGAGCCTTGGATAGAGGATATGAGGGGTTTAAGGCCATTTTTATCAAAAGTATATTGAAGCTGAATTACTTGGTCTGATCTTGGGTAACAAATCATGTGTGTGGTTATTTTTTTTTAGGAGTCAGTGACTTTCAGGCTTTTGCAGGAGAACTTTAACTGAAGAGGGTGGGGAAAAATGTCTGAATAAGAAAACAGCAGGGAAGCTTCACGACTGGGGAAGTTTTCCAGGGATATATTTTTTTTTTTTTTTACAGTCTTGGACAACAAGAGATGAACTCTTTTCCTGCAAAAGACTCTTTCCTGCAAGATGTGTACAATGCATCCCAAAGGTCAGGGGGAGAGAGAAGCTCTCCTGTGCACTGTTTGCAACCTGCAGGTCTCCATCAGCCCTGGTCAGCGCTGTGCGCAGTGCGACCGCAGGGCAGGGGCTGGGGGACGCAGCCCCTGCCGTGACCTCAGGGATGGCACTGAAACGATGCTCCAGTAACCCGGGGAAGAGGCAGGGACTCCCCTGGCAGTTGGGTGCTGCAGAGCACACTGTTCCAAAAAATTATGACCAGCACTGCTTAGTTTACTAGTACAGACACAGCCTTAGATGCTGAAAGGCTCCTGTGCTTTAAGACCCCCAAACCTCCCCCATCCTATATATTCCATGTGGTCAGAGTGCGTTTTGGTATGTTAAGATGCTTGAATTCTTTCTATGTTTGTTTCTCAGAGTTAGATTGGTATACTTTTGGTTTGTGTTCTTTGCACTAAGAAAAAAAATAATAATAATCGAAATAGACGTACACTGGTTTCTTTCAACTGTTCTTTCCTTAAATAGTTGAAATAGTTCAGCCTGTTTGACCAGACCGAGCTGTGGTGGTGATAATATGATTTTACACAATTTATTCTGAGCGGCTTTGCTTGCAGTTTTCGTCTCGTGGGTAGCTTTCTCCCTGAAATGGTGCTAAACCTCATGAAATACAGCAGATCTCTAGGCAGAATCAAGGGACTCTGTTTCAGTGAATCTGCAACAATTCAAGGCAAGTTTCTCTGGGCTCTTGGATTTTTACATCACACTTTGAATGTTTTCTGTTGATAGCACTGGTGTGATTTCTAGCAGTTAAATCCCAAATATTTAAGTGGAACTAGGACCTATTATATGCGCCCCACTTACCTCAAACTGCTCTAACCTTATTTGTGTAAAACAATAAAATACCTTAAACATTAAAATGGAGATGTGGTAACTCATGTTTTAAATTATTTTTGCCTGATGTGTAAAACCTTTTTTTAAAGAATTTATTGTCAGATTTGTGTGCCAGTGTGGCCCTGTGGCACCTCAAGGGGTACTGCATGTCGATGATCATTTTTCTCTGTGGGACAGACTTGCGGAGCACTGTGGAGCGTGTGGTCAGCCTGGGAGTCTGCGGGAGGGAAGGATGCTGCACCCGAGCTATAACCCACTCTTCAGGCTTAAATCCTTTGGTTTTCCAACCAAACGCTTGTCCCTTGCACCCGGAGCACCCCAGGATGTCTGAACCTGCTGGTCATTCGAATGTTTTGGGGGGACCAACCTGTCCCAGCCATGGGTATGGCCAGGGAGGAGGGGGCTGCTGCCTGAAAGGGCTGGGGTGGAGGGGGACACTAACGTGGGAAGGTCCCTCCCACCCAACCCCCTGGGCCAGCTGGTGTGGGCAGCATGAAGCAACCTGGGGCAGTGAGCTGGTGCTGGAAGCTGTCTTGGAGGCCTTTTGTGTTGGGAAGCAGGGTGACAGCCACCCCTCAGGTAAGCCACCACCCCAGGAGCGGCAGAAGAACAAATGCTCGAGTGTCACCCTAGGTGAGTGATGGCTGCCAGGCCAGCTCGTCTGCAAAGCCACAGCACCCACTGTGCAAGGTGGGAGCAGCGCTGCGTGGGGAGGGATTGTGGGTGGGTACACCTCTGAGGGGCGGCTGGCCAGTGGGGTCTTCACCTCAGTGTCCCCAGCTGTGAGCTCTGTTGTGTTTGTTTCTAGGTGTTCTTATATATATATGTGTGTATATACATATAAAAAAGTGAAAGGAGCCAGAACTGTTGGCCTTTTATATATAAAAGTCTCACTTGTTAACAGTTGTTTTGCAAAAACCAGCAAATTCACCATCACGGGATGGTGAATCTGCTGAATGAAAGTCTTGCCCTTGACTGAATTAAATGCAAAATTTAGTGATGCATCACCTGGTGAGAAATAAGCACAGAATGGATGAGCCTGTGAAGAAAAATGGATCTTTCTGGGGCTGGAAATGGGTTATCTCCTGAGGAAGAAGTGGAGATCTCTGCTTTGGAGAGTGCTCGTCAGGCTACACCCCAGAGAGAATGGCAGAGCAGCCCTGGCCGTGCCCCAGCGGGGCTGTGGCATGGAGGTGAGCGGTGCCAAGCCTCGTCCTGGCAGTTTATTTCAGCGAGGGCTGTATCTGTTTCTCCTGAAGCGTTTCCTCAAGGGGTCAACCTGGGGACGTCACTGTAAGGAGGGGCGAGCATGCAACACTGTTCTCGGGAATGAGAGTTGATGCTTTCCCAGAATTGAATTTTTTTTGTTTGTTGCAAAGGTGTCCTAACTTGCTTGCTGTCAGCTTTAACCTGCTGCTCAGACACTTTCAAAGGCCAGAAGTGGGGACAAAACCATGGCTTGGATTCTTGTTTTTGACACAAAATGTGAGTACTGACATTCTCCTAAAGCTTGTTTTGGCTTGCACAACAAGCTGAATAGCACAGGGAGGAAAAAAGCACAGCTGAGCATCCCCGTGGCTGTTGCACAGTGTGGTGGGCTATCTGCTGGTGGTGGGGAGACTTGCTAAAGGCACAGCAAGGGGAGCCGGTGGCTACCGTTTATTTGGCCTTTCCCGAAGTGCTTTTGAGTTGGATCACTAAAAAAAAAAAAGGATGTCCTTAAGCACCTACCTGCCATGCTCAGATGCCTTGATACCCGTGAGTGTGCAAGCCGTAAGTGCCCCCAGTGCAATCAAAAGCAGCAAGGCAGCTGCAGCCATCCCCGTGGCTGCCACCGTTCTGACTTCAGGCAGGGGTGAGAAGAGATGGAGTGCTGGGAGGAAACTCTGCGTGTGCTGTCGCTTCACCTTCAGCGCTCTGAAATGCTGTGATATCCCGCACCCCTTGGTTGGTTTGTTCTTCTGGTGTGGTCGGTACTCATTATTGTATGAAATAGGTGAATGTTTTGCAGCAAACCCTGCCTGGGATTTGGAGACACAGTGTTTGCCGAAAAGATGGGCTCCTAGGTCTTGAGGGTCTGCTTGACCCCTGGGGCTGGGGGCAGCAGAAGGGGCAGCAGTACCACCAACATGGGTGGCAGGAGTCCCCTCTTCTATGGGTGTCTTGCCCCACATGAGGATTACGGGATAGATATTTTCACATTGTGACTTCAAACCTTGTATTTCAAAGCGATGGCTTGGGGACCCATGGCTGTAGGTCCAAAGATGCTCCCTCCTACAGCGGAGAGAGGCAGGGTGCTGGCGGGACCCTTCCCCTTAACCCCCGGTAGCACTCCCCATCCACCCGCCCTGGTCCATCCCTCCTCTCCGTGCCGCTGCCGTGTCACCGGCCGGCTGCGAGGGCCCCTTCCCGCGGGGGGGGCGGGGAATGCTGTGAGCAGGCTCCCTGGGCGGCCCAGAGGGGGGGTCCCGGGGTGGAGGTCGCGGTGGGAAGCCCCGACGGCGCGTCCCTTATCCGGCAGCGCCCCCCTGCGGCCCCGCCCCCACGGGGAGGGGGGGTCGGGGGCCGGTGTCCACCGTCTCGGCTCCCCCCGGTTCCCCCCTTCAGCCCCCGGGGAGAGCGGAGGGTCCGCGGCCGGCTGCCCCGTCCTCTGCCGGGCTGCGCGGGGCTCTGCTGCCTCCCTGCGGCCGCCGGGCCCCGCACCGCGGGGCGGGTGGGGAGGGATGGATGGATGGATGGATGGATGACATCAAATAAA
>VYZW01014637.1:29231-43842 GCA_013401315.1 Balaeniceps rex | reverse complement strand
AGGGGCGGGCTCGGGGGTTGCTGGGGGAGGACCAGTATGACTGGGAGCGAGGGAGATGGCCTGGGGAGAGGGGACTGGGGCACTGGGGATGTTGGGATAGGGAAGAGGGGATTGGGGGGAACTGGGGGTGTTGGGCTGGAGAGAGGGCTGCTGAGGTGATTGAGGTGTGGTTGGGGTTGCTGGGCTTAGGGGGAAGCCGCTGTGGGGAACTGGGAGTACTGGTGTAGTTGGTGCTGCGCTAGGGGTGGTGGCATTGGGAAGAGGGGTGTTGCAGACGATGGGAGTACTGTACTGAGCTGGAAAGCGGAGGGGCTGAGGTGCCTGGTGAGAGGGTGCAGGGGAGACTGGGAGTGGGAATTGGTGATACTGGTGTTAGATTGGAGAAAAGGATGCTTGGGGGTGTTAGGATTGGGAGGAGGATGCGGGAGACTGCTGATGCTGGGATGCACGTAGCAGGAGCGGGTGGTGCGGAGGCTGGTAGGATGGGAGCTGTGGGGACTGGGGAGGCAGGTGTTGAAAGTAATGGAGGTTGTGGGAGTCAGAGAATGGTGGGGGTGTTGGGATTGCTGAGATCGGGGTGCTTGTAGCAGAAGTGGGGAGTACTGGAGAGGAACTGGAGTACTGGAGAGGAACTGGAGTACTGGAGTGCCCCTCTTTGCTGTGGGAGACTGGGAACGGTGGATGTATTGAGGTTGGGGAGTCTGGGTGTACTGGGAATGCTGAACCTTCAGAGGTATTGGGGAAGGCCTGTGGGCTGGGCCTGGCAGGCAGGCTTACCTCCAGCTCCCTCCTTGTTCCATCCCCAGATTGCAAAGGAGGTGGCGAAACTGCTGGAGATGAAGGCGCAGCTGGGGGGAGATGAGGGGAAACACAAGTTTGTGCTCAAGACCCCAAAGGTAACTTCCCCTAGTACATGCACTCACGTGCCTCTCTGTGTGCACAGCCTCTCTGTGTGCACAACCTACTCCCATGCATGCACACAGCACCCTCCATGCACCTGTGTGTGCAGAATCTCAGCACAGACTTGCCTGTCTTTGTTCTCATTTCTGTTTCTCTTTTTGCAGCAGTGGGGAGAGGGGTGAAAACATCCCTGACAGCATCTGAGCCAGATACCCTACTAACTTAAAGACTTTCTGGTGCTTCTGTGACAAGCTAGCCACTAGCTGGTGTGGTCAGGAAATTAGATTCACTTTTGGTCAAGTTTTATCATAGCCGCCCAGTGTGAGAGGTCTCATATCTACTTAGATTGCGCTGTTTGAAGTAAGGTCATGACTTGCATTGCCCTGATGAGTTTAGGGTTAGGACTCTTCAGTTCTTGTAGCACTGATCTCACTAGTACCTACTAGTGAGACATTGGCTCTCATGGATCAAGGATCCTCAAGCTGGTCCTGTTCCTTGTTAACCTGGACAGAGTGGATGAAGCTGCTGGTAGGTTGGGTGAGCACGGAATGCTGCGAAGCACAGCTCTGCTGGTGCGAGGCTCATTGTGGGGGAACTGCAAAGCATAAGCCAGCCAAAGAAACCTGGATGCCTGGCAGTGTTGGCCAGGAATGTTCAGCACATGTTGAAATGTGGGGAGCAAGAAACCTTGTGGCTTTTGATCTTGCCTTACTCTGTGGGGGTGGGTAATCCCATTTACCAAGCAGGTCTGGCCAGCTGCTGACATTTGTGTCCTCTTGCAGAAGGACCCTTCCTTCAGGGGTAGCTTTTCAGTCTCCAGGCCCCTGAGAATAGTGTCCATAATGCAATTTATGCTGAAACTTTTTGTAACCTGAATGTTTAATCACTAGCAGCTGACCAGAGACCAACTGTGCTTCTGTGCTGTAGCATGGAGATGGTTATGAATGTTGCTCACAAATAAAACAGGTTAAGTTAATGCCACTGACTAAGGAAATGTCTCAAAACTGTTTCCCTTGTCTATTTCCTTTATCATACGTTTTGGTAAATGTAATTGTGGTGTGAGGCCTGATAAGTGGAAGGATATTTTAGTGTTTAAAGCTATGCAGCTCTGTGAGTGCCAGGGAAACACAGCTTGGGTTTCCAGCCTGTCTCAGCCACATCAGTGTACTGCTGAAAGCTGCTTTTCGCTGTGCGACCTGCAGGTGGGGTGTTACAAAGTGCCTGCTCTCTCTGCTTCCTCCTGCCTAACTGCCAGTCCCTAGAAAATGAAAGTGGGAGGTCTAGTTAACAGTGATTTATGTGTTGCTGAGAGCCTAAAGATGGTCATCGAAATAATTCAGTGACTCTTAACAGTGAAGAAATTAAAACGGAGCACATCCCATGTGAACAGCAGATGGGCACTTCACAGGTATTGCACTTTGAAAAGATGATTTCTCTCTATAAGTGTTTGGAAATGTAGAGCTGCTGGTTGTTCCACAGCTTCAAAGTGTGCCTGTCCTCTGATTCCACCTCTCAGGGTGGCTTATTGTGCAGGGGTCTGGCTAATACATCTGAATCAGAGCTGTGGACAGGTCCTAGCTGCACTGTCATGCTCGAAAGCACTGAACTCTCTGACTGTTGGATCTCTGTTAGCTCCTTTGTTTCCTGCATTGTGAAACTCCTGATTTAGATCTAGGTCTGCAGACCATGGCAGATCGTGTCTGAGCTGTGTTGTGATGTTTTCCAGTGTTTTTTGGTGCTGCTTTTTATGACCTCTCCCAATATCTGGTGACTGGACCTGATCTCTCTAGTTTTGTTAGCAGTATGATAGCTTCTTCACATTGCCTCTCATGTTTGCCTCCACTATGTGCCTCCAACCCAATGTGTCCTTTGCTCTTCTTTTCCTTATCTCACCTCAGGGTACGCGGGACTACAGCCCCAAGCAAATGGTCATTCGTGAGAGAGTCTTCAATGCGATCATCACCTGCTTCAGGCGCCATGGAGCAGAAGTCATTGATACACCAGTGTTTGAGCTGAAGGTGAGTGAGGACAGCAAGTTGGCTGAGCTGATGGGGATGCTGCAGTTGAAAGCTTGCGATGTGTTGAGGGCTGAGTTTTCTTCTTCCATCTCCTAGGTGTCCTCCCTTTCTCTCCTTGTTTTCTGTGTGTTCTAGGGCTGATCCCTTGTCACTGAAGATGCTGTTTGTTCGTGTGTCCTTTTGTTGTAGGAGACGCTGACAGGGAAATATGGTGAAGACTCAAAGCTCATCTACGATCTGAAAGATCAAGGAGGAGAGCTGCTGTCCCTGCGCTACGACCTGACCGTATCCTGCCACAGCCAGTGCTGAGGGGTCTTGTCATCTTTGCTGCCCTCCTTTTGGGGCAGTGCTGTCCAGAGGGCAAGGGAGGAGGAGCGAGGAGAGTCTCTTGGCTGTGACCCTGTACCGACAGGGAGAGTGTGAGCAGGCAGTGTGGTTCAGTGGGTGCAGTTATTTACTGTATGTTGCTTCTGTTCGGTAAGTAACGCTTGTATGTGGAGGTAAGGAAGATCTGTATTAAGTGGGGTTTCTCCTACAGCAGGGTACCCAGACTAGGCTGCTGTGGTGCACAGCCCACATAAGACTGAGATCCAAACTAAGATGGTGCTGGAGGATGCCTGTAGGGACACTTAATGACAGCATTTGCGGGCTGTGCCTTGGACAGTTGCGGAGACCTCGGGGAGCTGTGGCAAGTCCAGCTGTCTCTTAGCAGTTGCTTTGCTTTGCCCCTTGGGTGTGCACCACACTGTACTGGGTGTTGGGGAGATAGTGAGGACTCAGCACTGCCTGCGACTGATAACTGGGTGGGGTGATCCCTCCCTGTTCCCATCCTTAACCCTACTGTCTCAGGTGCCCTTCGCTCGCTATTTGGCAATGAACAAGATCACCAACATTAAGCGCTACCACATCGCTAAGGTGTACAGGCGGGACAACCCAGCCATGACCAGGGGCCGCTACAGGGAGTTCTACCAGTGTGTGAGTTTGGCCATTGACAGGGACGCTGTTGAGTGAGGCTGTAGGCTGGGCAGCGCTTGTGGGGACCTAGCACCATAAAAACATAGGTACAAAGGCTGTGTTACCCTGCAGTGACCTTCCCTGTGGCTGTGGAAAGCTCAGGAGAATCCACTAATCTCCTTAGCGTGCCCTTACGGGTGTGAAAAACAGCTTGAGAGTGGGAGAGTGAGGACAATGTCTGTGACATAGGGTGCTGGTGTATCAGGGAACTTTGTAATACAGCCCACAGGTGCCCCAGGTATCTGGCCTGCTTCGCACTGTGGAGGAGGGCAACTCCTTGCTCCATCCCACAGTGCTTGCCAGCCTGGTGGAGGGGAAGAATTTCCTTCTGATCCCAAATCTGGCAACAGTTGAACTCTGGGTGTGTTAGCAGGACACATGAACTAGGCTTTCTGATTTCTTTTTCTGTCTTGGCAGTTGAAACTTTGGTTTTGCCTCAGTTTGGATCGCTTCTCGTCTTCTTCCCTGATCATTAACTTGACTGGCATGTGTATTAAAAAAAGTACATCCTAAGAATCAAGGCAAAATGTTTGGCATTTAGGTCATGCTAAATAATAAGTAGTTTTCTCCTCCCCTTCCTGGTTCCTTTGTTCTGTTTATTTACTGATGATGATTGCTCTGCTGTCTCTTTTTTGTTGTTTTTCAAGGATCTCTGTTTCAAAGTATATCACACAATAAGCTGCTCTGTCAGAGCCAGGGACCAGGTCATACACCTCAAGAAGCAGAATGGCTTCTTGCAAACTGTCTGCACTGGCCACGACACAGTATGCAAACTCTTGGCAATGCAGTGGACACAAGAGCACTGCTGCCTTTGATGAAAGAGGGTCATAACCCACGTCCTTCTGGATCCTATTGGCGAGGGCTACTGCTCGCTTGCGTCCCATTTCTGTTGCTTTTTGTAAACAAACTGGTGTTAACAGCAGAGTTGAAGCTGTACTGCTGCAGCCACACCACTGGTGCTGAATTGCTCGCTGCCTTTTCCTGTGCCCCAGGATTTTGACATTGCTGGCCAGTTTGACCCAATGATTCCCGATGCTGAGTGCCTGAAGATCGTGCACGAGATCCTGAGTGACCTGCAGCTTGGGGACTTTCTCATTAAGGTGGGACTGGGTGGGTTTCTCTGTGCCATGGTGGGAAGCAGTGGCCATTGTTCCTGTGGTTTTACGCAGCAGCACCTGTTCCCAATCTAATGCCCACCAAAGTCTCATCCAGAAGTTCATCCCCCCTCTCTGCCTCCTCATGGTGTATGTCCTAAAAGGCTGGACCTCAGCTCAGACTTGCCTTTAGCTGGGAATGCAAGGAGGTTTCCTGAGGCTGCAGTTAGCAGAGTTCTATCGAGCACTAACCACAGTCCCGTGCAAAACATGCAGCAGCCAACTGACCAGGTGATTTATATTCACTGTCTGCAATAAAACACAGGCTCTGGCCCAGGATCCCTGCCCTTGTCCCAGCTCCCGATGCTCCCTTAGTAGGGACATCTACTCAGTATGTGTGCTGTGTTGTCTGCAGACTCCTGCCTTCCCACCAAGTCCTTTCTGTGGCTGCGGCCTCTTCCAGAAGAATAGTCATGCCCTACTGTAGGTTGAGCTTGCTATTTGCTTCAAAACACCTCTGTTATCTCAGTGTGGCAGCAAATGGTGCTGGGTGTGCAGGTCAGGCAAGACGGGGAAGGGTGTACAGCAGTAGGAGAGTGAAGGGTAGGAGTGCCTGATGTGCAGGAGGGTGATGGGATCTCTGAGAGGGACCCAGAGCTGGGTCATTGCTGAGCTCTGCAGGGGAGGTGAGCAGTGTGAGCTGGGTGTTGCGCTCTTGTGTGCAGCCCCCACTGGGTAGGGGGGCAGTTACCTGCCCTTGAACCTGTCTGGGATGAGCTGAAGAGCTATGCACAGGAACTGCCTGTCCAGCTACTGTGTGTTTGGGCAGTGGTGAAAGCAGATGCCTCTGAGGATGAGAAGGCACCCCTGCAATGGGGAACAGCAGAATAACCTGCCTGTTGTTATTCTTGTCTTCCGTGAGCCAGTGTCTGGTTCATGTTGATACTGGAGGATTAGAAACTCGCAAGCAGTCTTCGTTTTTGTCTAATTTAATTGTAGATGTTCTTACTACCCATGGAAATGTTGAATCCAGCTGAGCCTTTGGCCTCAATTACCTACTATTACAGAGCATAATTAAACTATGGAATTCACTATACTATAAAAAAAAATATTCCTTAGCAAGGTTTTAACATAATCGGATGTCCCTTTGTTCTTACACTGAGAGAGCAGGGTAACGCACTGAATTAATCTCCTTAGTCCATGGTCTGTTCCTGAGCTGTTTTTATGTGTCCACATGAGAGGACTCATAGGCCCGTTTGGTTTCTCTTCTCTGTTGAATGGAGGTGTCTGTGGCTCTAGGAGGAGAATGTGATAGCAAGGCTTGGTAGGAGTCAGTTGTGCTAGTTGGCTGGCTATGGGCAGAGAGGCAGCTTAGCTCCCCAGGAATGGGAAAGAGACAGAAATTGCAAATAGCAAAAAAACCTTAGCAGCCATCTGCTAGTTTCTCTTCCATGCTTGAAACTAGAGAGGAGAGAAACTGGACACAGCTGAAGCATCTGAGTTCATAGTTAATGATTTATTTCTTCTTCCCCAGGTCAACGATCGGCGCATCCTTGATGGGATGTTTGCAGTTTGCGGTGTCCCAGACAGCAAATTCCGAACGATCTGCTCCAGTGTTGACAAATTGGATAAGGTATGGGCCGGAGCCCTGGGCTGCAACTGCTGCTGCTGGAGATCCAGTGAGTCTCTGTCCTTCTGGGCTGCTCTTACCATGGTCCATGAGAACGGGCTGGAAAATGCTGATAAACATCAAGTTGTTCTTCCCCCCTTTCTCTGGAGGGGAAGCATGCAGGGCACAGCAGTCATGTAGGAAAACTGGATCCTATGCTTTCTTCAGTATCCCATGAGGTCCTGACAAATGGAAAGGTGGGAAGGAAAAATTCTCTTCACACGGGAGGTTCAACATGCCAAACCTTAGCCTTCTTAAGGTGCTCCTGCCTATGAAACAGGATCATGAAAACGTGCCCCCAGACTGGGCCAAGGCATTGAAAAGCCTTTTCAAATGCATCAGGTTCAGTTGGGTGGTGTGAGGAATCACAGTTGTGTTCTGGAATCAGAACAGCCCAGATTGGAAGGGATCTTGAAAGATCATCCAGTCCAACCTTTGCTAAAATTTCAGACGTCACTTGCAAGGCGAGCGTGGCATAAATGGTAAGTCTCTGTGGTAATGCAGGAGTAGAGAAGTGCAATCGTAAGTGATAGTCTGTAAGGCGGTTAGGTTGCAGGTGACAGGGCTGAGTTAAATGGAAATCCACAGGTGAGTAGGCTGCCACAGTTGTGTTGTCCAGGACCCTATTCATAAATACTGTCCTGCAAGCTGGTGCTATTCTTGATTGGCAATGTGATGTCTGGCATCCCTGCCGAGGACACAGAGTCTGCAACGTGCGCGTGTTGCTGGTCAGGCTGTTTCAGCATGATCAGGGCATCACTGGACAGCGTGTGCCTCTGGCTGTTAGTGGGACCCTCAGGAGGTGGTGAGGAGCAGCAGGGGGACAGGAAAGAGAAGTGAGGTGGACATGTATGGATGAGGTTTCTATATTTTACCTGGAAGTAAAGAAAAGGATTTGGAGTGAGAAGGAGTAAGAGATCTGAAACACAGACCTGAAAAATAACCTCATCAGCACATTCCTGCCTCCTGGGCAGTGGAAGGCTGGTCTGTTTGGTGTTGCACTGCACTGTGTGCCCCCACAGCATGTCTTCATGCTCATCTGTGGCTGCTATCAGTGCAAGCATGGTTTGCTAGGAACAGGGCTCCTTGGGGCTGGGATGGACTGTGCAGCATTCTAGCAGGGCAGTCACAGGGACAACATGCTGCTCAGTGCTGTAATCTCTCTTCCTGGTGCCGCAAGACGGTGGTAGCCCGTCCCATGTCTCCCGGTCACTTCATTCACTCCTCTATTGATTTGGGCATGTAGCACAGGTACTTCTATACAACACGCTGTGTGTAGGCATCGCTGTTTGTATGGCTTACTCGGGTTTGGAGTGACACAGAACCACCCCCTCTGCGCAGCTGCTCCTGTAAGACACAAGGCAGCAGGTACCCACAGGTTTGTGTGCAGCAAGCTGCCTCAAGAGCACTGGCTGTTGTGAAGGTCTCTAAGGGATTCAGGCCCTTATGTGGCCCTTTGGGAGGAGGGAAAGGTGCCAGTGTAGGTACAACTTTTTATTTGCAGCTGATTATCTTGACTGTAGGCCCTAGTCAGATATAAAGGTGCTGGAGATCAGTCTATAAATGTGTATACAATCCTCCACTAATAGCTAAGGAACCTTAAAATGAAGTACAATCTAAAAACTCAGTTTTCTTGGCTCGGGATCCAAAGTAGAATTTGGAGGCGAATTTCTGTGTGTGTTGAGAGTCATGCGGGGGACACTGGGCTGACTGCTTAAAGGAGTGCTCCTAACCTTCCTGTGAAACCCTGTTAAACAAAGCGGCCTTGTATCTCGTCTCGTGTGTTCACATTGCTTTGTGCAAGGATGAACTGTTTTCCTTTGGAGGTCTCATCTGATGGTTGAATGAAGTCAACTAGAGGAAGGCTCACTTAAAGTTCTGTTAGCAGTGAGATCTATTGCAAAGGCATGACCAAAGTGTAGGTTTTGGGGTTGCATATGCATGAAATAGCAATAGGAAGGGAGGACTGGGCTTTTTTAGAATGGGACAATTTCCTTGTTTTCGTACTGAAATCCTGTGATTTATCTCAGTGCAGCTGGATGTGATCAAGACTCTTGTTCTCTTTAAGCCCTTGATCAGTGGGAAAACTGCAGCGTATTCGGCTTACATTGCGTTTTTGCATCACCCAGCCATCTCCTCACACCTTTCCAGGTGGTAGGCATGACCAGCAACACTTTCTTGACTGGTGTTTATGGCTAAGTACCTAACCAGGGAAACCACAGCAGCAAGACATCTCTCAAACTCTGTGCTTTTACAGTACCAATGTTTCTGGCCAGAAATCAAAACCAAAGTATTTGTCCTGGGGCTTCAAGTTTTTGGGCATCTTTGCTGACTGCAGGGTTGGGATACAAACAGACTATGCAGAGGTTCAAGAAGTGGAGTTATATGACCATGCTCTGAGAGCATTTGATCTGCTGCTTCTCTCATGCAGCTCTTAACCACGCTGACACTGATGGGGTTCTGCCATGTAAAGATCTGTTGAGGGCAGGTATGTCTGTTCATCTGTATTGGGAAGGACTACCAGAGACCTTATGCAGGAGAGACCACATCCCTTGAGCAGTGGCTGATGTTCTTCTCTCCCCTCACAGATGCCGTGGGAGGAAGTGAGGAGCGAGATGGTAGGAGAGAAGGGGCTCTCTCCCGACGCTGCGGATCGCATTGGGGAGTATGTCCGGCTTCACGGTGAGCACTGTGGGGTCGAGCCCTTGGCCTTGTTCTTCCAGGCCAGGCAGGCAGGGCCAGTGACAGAGGGGTGCAAGGCACATACACGGGTGGGCGTGCCCATTGTTGTGGGTGCCGCTGCGCTGGCAGACCTGAAGCATGGCACGTTCCCACAGGTGGCCTGGACCTGATCGAGCGGCTTCTCCAGGACCCAAAGTTGTCCCAGAGCAAGCTGGCCAAGGAGGGGCTGGGGGACATGAAGCTGCTGTTTGAGTACCTGACCCTGTTTGGCATCACAGGGAAGGTGAGGAGGTGCAGAGGCAGGAGGGCGTGCTGCCCTCGTGGCTGGGCACCTTGGCCCCCCCGAGTGCACCCAGTGACGGGGGTTCCCTTGTGTCCTACAGATCTCTTTCGACCTGAGCCTTGCACGGGGTCTGGACTATTACACAGGGGTGATCTTTGAGGCTGTCCTGCTGCAGCAGGAGAACGACCATGTGCAGGAGCCAGTCAGCATTGGGAGCGTGGCTGGAGGCGGTCGCTACGACGGGCTGGTGGGGATGTTTGATCCCAAGGGACGGAAGGTGCCCTGCGTGGGAGTCAGCATTGGGATCGAGCGGATCTTCTCCATCCTAGAGCAGAGAGTGGAGGTAGGTGCCTTTTGGTGCTCAACTAAGCATGGAGAAGGAGCAAGGATTTACATCTTCCTCACATGTCCCCAGTCCGGCAGATGCTGAAGTGAGTCTTCCTTGCTGCAGTCTTTGATGGAGAAGCCAGCCAGGCCTCTACTGTGCTCTGCAGCAGGAGTCAGAACCAGGACATAATCTCCAATTTTCTCTGGCTTTGGAGATGATCTTTGAGGCTTCCACTGGAGACAGGACCCCTCTTCCAGTAACCCTCAGACATGGCTTGTTCAGCTGCAGCTGGAAGGGGCACTTTAATCCTCAGCAGTACCATGTACCCAGGTCAGGTGCCTTAGTGTTCCTCACTGCATTAGGCATCCGTGTGACCCCACGTCCTTGGCAAGGCGGCACTGCTCTGCAAGGCTGGCAGGGAGACAGCCTTGCATGTCTACTCATCCTGCCCAAGGCATGACAGAGACTAGACAGGGATCGGATGTCCCAGCGCAGGGAGTGCGGTGCCTCTGGGGGTTTCCCAGATACCTTTTTCCTATCCCCCCTCCTCAGAGTTGCTGTACCAATGTGTTGTCCTCTGTCCCAATCAATGGGTGTTAAATAGGTCTTTGTAGGCTTCCAAAACACTGCCACACATTTCCCTCCCCCAGAGGCCTGTTGTGGGGAGTTCTCTCTTGGCAGCCAGACGCAACTGGGATTTCTAAGTGGAAACTGAATTCTTCCCCCACCACCTCCAGTCCTGGCCAGGTTTGTTCCTCTGCAGGTGACCTTTTAAAGCAAAAGCAGCAGCAGCAGGAAAATGCCACTTTGAGTATCCAGCATCTGCCACAGGAGCAGGTGGCTGCTGACAGCACTGGAACGTCTCAGCTTGCTGCTGTTAATCTAACCCATAGCTGCTAGCTCAGCTGTAGAGCAGGCAGCTGCCTCTGTCCAGCTTCTGCTGGGCTTGCTGCTCCTGAGCTGATCTCTGGGAGGCCCTTCGGTGTGGAAGAACAGTCTTTAGGCAGAAGCTGGCAGGGAAATTGCTCATTCTCAGCACATCCTCCAGTCTGCACACACCTGCCATGCAGGAGACAGGCTATGTTAAGCCCCCATCATGGAACAACCACAGAAGATGAGATTCTGCTCCGGGATGGGGTCTGTGGGGCCTCCCAGACTCTCCTGAGTTTATGCTGTTCATCCCACTGAGCCTGATCCTCTTCACCACTAAACTGATGGGCCTGGGGTGATGACCTGTCCTGCTCATAGGGTCTCAGACTCTTTTGAGTCTTGTCCTCTCTCTAGGCCTCTGAGGAAAAGATAAGGACAACAGAGACACAGGTGCTGGTGGCCTCTGCCCAAAAGAAGCTCCTTGAAGAGCGGCTGAAGCTCATCTCCGAGCTGTGGGATGCTGGAATCAAGGTATGACCAGGTGATGGCAAAGTCAGGAGCTCTGTGCCAGGAATGGACCAGATCTGGCTTTGCGTTGGGAGAAAGGAGGCAGGGAGAAGGTGGGCAGCAGACTGCCTTCCTGAATGGAGCGTGCCTCTTCTTGGTGTCCTGAATCAGGTGTTCTCCAGGAAGGGCTGGGCAGCATGACTTGGTTAGCCCTGTAACACTGCAGGGGCTGCTCTGTGTCTGTTATCTTAGGACAGGTTCCCAAAGCAGGCAACACTCCAGCCCCTGCTGTGTGGCAGCTGGGATACCATACTGCTTCCAACAAAAAGCAAAAAAACTGCAGAGCCTTGCAAGGAGGGGAGAGGGGGGCCAGGGAGGAGCCTGGGCTGTTTTCCGCAGGCTGAAGGCAAGCTGTGTGGCAGGGCCCTGCTCCATGCCTGCTGCAGGCAGACTCCCTTAATGGCTGAGTGAAGGAGAATGCCTGGGTGCTCTGCCAGGCTCCTGACCCTGTAGGGACACCAAAGGTGTCAGCCCTTGTTTGACACGGACTAGAGGTAATAACCTCGTGCTTTCCCAGGATAAGCAGTGTCTTGTCACCTTTGAGCTGTGTTGCATTACTCATTAGCTGTAATGCCCAGCCTTCTCCATTAGCCCATCTTTTCCTCCACCACACACCTCCACGCTCACCAGATGGCCATTAGCAGACTGGCCCAGCAATGCCTGGTTGAAAGGGTGCAGAGAAACAGGCCAGTGCTGATCATGGTGTTGTGCTCTGGTTCTCTTCCAGGCAGAAGTGCTGTACAAGAAGAACCCCAAGCTGCTGAATCAGCTGCAGTACTGCGAGGACACAGGCATCCCTCTTGTTGCCATTGTGGGTGAGCAGGAGCTCAAGGATGGAGTCGTCAAGCTGCGCGTTGTGGCAACCAGGGAGGAGGTGAGGCCCGTGGTAGCTTGGCGTGAGGGGGGTGGCTATGTAACCCTTCATCCCAGCTCAGGCCAGCCCTCCAGACCCATCCGTACCCTGCTCTGCAGCAGTGCCCTCAGGTTGTACACAGCAAGGTGGCTTTGCTGGCCCACGTTTTGAGTGTAGTGCCCAAAGGGGAGATCAGGGGAGTAAGGCACTTCCACCTAATGTGAAAAGCCTCCAAGGCTTAGCAAAGCTGCCTACGTAGAAGGTGCGGCGAGGGGAAGGCTCTCCGCAAGCAGTAGGCAGAGGCTGCAGGGCTGGCAGACTTGAGGTGAGGCCTATGGACTGATAGCGGTGACCTTGTGGGTGTGCTTTTGGAGACCGGGTGAGGTGAGTTTCCTCAGCCCCTCTTGACCTGCTGTGGAGCACATGCACTGGTGTCAGGTTGCCACCAAGCCCCCTGTAATAGGTTCTCAGGATTTTATACATTCGCTTCTTCATTAGATCTTTTCAAGCAGTGGTGTCTCCAGGGACTTCTGTAACTCCTCATGTTCCAGTTCCTCATCCCATGCAGTTTCCTGGAGCGGTGGAGCACTGTTGTCTGCAGCTCTGGAGCAGACAGAGTGGCCTCCTTGAACTCCCAGCTGTTCCTCATTTCAGGAGCCTGGAACACGGAGGGGCGATTCAGTGGGCTGTATGGCTGCTCACGCTTTCAATCCAGGGCACGGGACCATCGCTGAAGGTCCTGGAAGTACCCTCTTGGAATGAGTAGGACCAGTGCTGATCAATGTGCTGGTCTTGGCTTTGAAACCAGTAGGAAAGAGCGGGAAGAGCACTGGTCTCACAATCATTGGGCAGGAGAGGGTTCGGCAGGGTTGCAGGCAGGTGCTTGCTCTCACAGGTTCAGCTCCACATGTGCTGCAGCCTGCTTGATCCCCATAGAGAGACTGGTGACTGCAGCATGGTGTGATCTCCTGACACACAGGGCCACGAATGCAGTGGGGGCCATCACTCTGGAACCAGAGAAGGTCACAACACATCAAGGTGCTTGTGTTGTACTGAAGCAACTTTGTGCTCCCCCTGTGTAGGTCAACGTCCGCAGGGAGAACCTGGTTGCGGAGATCAGGATGCGAACGAGATGGCCTTAAACCCCTTCCGGACATGTCTACTCGTTTGTTGGATTCTGGCTGACATTTCCTCCTGTAAATGCCTTCGCCAGGCCACGTAGCAGTGGGTGCAGGGTTGGGGGGGCCCTTTGAAAGCTGTATTTATTCTTTTCTTGTACCCTCCCTTTCCCGGTGGGGGCAGAGAGGCTGCACCGACTCCTACGACATGCCCTGGCCCTTGACCGTGTTGCTGGAAAGATGTTTTGCAAGTGGCTCTGTCAAACGTCGGCCTCCTGTCTGCCGTTGCTGCGGTGACACATGGAGGCCCATGCTGTCAGCAGGCCCCGGGGTCTTGGCTGCAGCTTCTTGTTCCCTTTGCTTTGAATAAACATCCTGCCCCATCTCTCTGCAGGGAGGTGACCTTATCCCAAGCAAGATGCAAAGATGCTGCTCCCAGAAACGTAATAAATCTGTCTCTCCCACTTTGTGACTCCTGTCCCTACTTTCCACTTGGGGCAGGGATTTGCTTACCTGCCTCGTTGAGCAGAGCTGGTTTTTAAATGTCGCTGGGGAAGTTTCTTCAGCCGTGATGCACCCTCCTTGCCTCTGGATCCGACCACTGCTGCTAACCCCTGTGTCGTGGGCAGAGCAAAGCCCCCACTAGCCAGGCCAGAGTGCCCTGAGCAGCCCTGCGTGGGCTCCCAGTGCACCAGTCACAGGTGAAACTGGTCCCCCGGCCTCCTGCGGGTGACTTGGGGTGCCCTCCATCCCCAGCTCCCCTTGCTGCTGACCCACGCATCTCGCCCAGCTTCGTGCCCCAACCCAGGTTTTTTTTTAAATCCACGCGCCGTGGCTTACTGGAGTGGAAAAGCCAGAGGAGCGGGGCGCCGTGGTGTCGCTGCCGGCGGGTCCCCCCTGCCCCGCCCGGGGCGGAGCAGCCGCGACGCGATGGGCGGAGTGGCGGCGCTGGAACCTTCCAGAGCGCGGCCCGGGCGGCGCGGAGGAGCAGCAGCAGCAACAGCGGCGATGGAGGCGGAGGTGGGCGCGGTCGGGGGGGCGGCCCGGGGGCACGGCGCTGCCGGGGGCGAGGCGGACCCCCGGTGCGGGGCACGGCTCACCTCGGTGCGTCCCTTCCCGGGGGGGGTCTCTCGGGGAGCCCCCGGGGCCGTCGGGCGGGGACCAGAGCCCCCGAGACCCGTCTCAGTGCGTTGCCCCGTCGCGGAGTGCACCGGC
>VYZW01014637.1:0-29186 GCA_013401315.1 Balaeniceps rex | reverse complement strand
CCCCATCCCACCCCTTCCCCCACCCTCGGTGAGCTGGGGCTGACGGCCCTGGTGTCCCATGGAGACCGTGGGGGTGATGATGAGCCCCGTTAGAGCCTAATCGGCGAGGGCTGCGGGCTGCCGCGTTCCTGCCTCTCCCAAGAGCCCTGGCACCTCCCCGCCCCGCACCCCACCGTACCTGGGGGCAAGGAGGTGCCCTGTGCTGGGACCCAGCCCTGGGAGCTGCAGAGCCATGGCAGGAGGCTTTGTGGTGTGTGTGGCTGGTCTTTCTGCACCCTCTCAGCAGAGATTTCCCCTATGTGGGTCCACACCTTCATCCAAAGGTGTTTTCTGATCTTCAGGAAATATGAAACCCCTTGGAGATAGAAAGGTGCCACTACCTGGTGAGGCACCTGGAGATGCATGAGGTCAAGGTGCAGCCAAACTGCATTTTAGCCTGAGCTAGGGTTAATCCCTCTCAGTGTACGGTTTCAGAGGCCCTAATAAGACTTCACAGTATTTAATGAACTAAAACCTGATGATGCTGCCACGTGGATGGTGTCTCCAGACCCTCCTTGATGTCCTCAGAAGCCTGAGGAGATGCTGGTAGAAGACAGTTGGCTGTCTTGGGGTCCTAGCCTGCCTGGGATCTCATGATGTGATGAGATCTTTGCTCCAGCCCCCTCTTGCAGTGCGAGCCAGCTGCTGTCTGTGTCTTGGCTTTCAAAGCCCTGCAGGCACCCATGGGGAACTGTTGGTGTCCTTGTGGTCTACCAGAGTTGCTGGACTTAGTTATGTGGAGCAGGCTTGGACAGCGGGTAGGGTAGTCCTTTGGATGTGCAGTGTTGAGAGGCTTCTAGGGTTTCCTGAGGGCAGAGAGGTTCAGTATTTGCTGTTCCACGTGCTGGCTGGTGCTAGGCCTTGCAGTTGCTTCATGGGGTTGGGATGCCGCCAGTTGGGAGGTTGGAAACTCTTTGCCCAAACAAGTGCCAACGTCGTCTCCCTCCTCAGACGTGGACCAACAGTATCAACCAGGCCAATAAGATGGCCCTGCTTGCCTGGGCAAAAGAAACTGGCATCAACCTGGTGCAGATCAATGGGCAGAGGCGATATGGTGCCCCCCCCCCAGGTATGTGAGAAGAGCATCTCAGCGCTGTGATGCCCTGGGAGCACGGCAGTGCCCAGTGGGCACGGAGGTGAGGTGGGTCTCACCCACATGCACCATGTCGCTGTGTGCCTGCAGGCTGGGTGGGCGGCCCCCCACTGGCTGGCACAGAGGTGTTCATCGGGAAGCTGCCACAGGACATGTACGAGAACACGTTGATCCCACTCTTCCAGAGCGTGGGGAAGCTCTACGAGTTTCGCCTCATGATGACCTTCAGTGGGCTCAACCGGGGCTTTGCCTACGCCAAGTATAGCAACCGGCGCGGCGCCAAGGAGGCCATTGCTGCCTTCAACAACTTCGAGGTGCGGGAGGGCTGCGCCATCGTGGTGTGCAAGAGCATGGAGAAGTGCGAGCTGAGCGTGGATGGCCTGGCCACCTCGGTGAGCCGGTGGGAGCTGGAGGCTGTGCTGTGGCGGGTCACAGAGGGCGTCCTCAGCGTCACCCTCTATGCCAGCCCCTGCCAGAAACGAGCCCAGCTTGCTGTGCTGAAATACAGCTCGCACCAGGCTGCTGCCATGGCCAAGAAAACCCTGATGGAAGGTGAGTAGGAGGTCGGGGTGCTGTGGGATGCTGCTTGGGCTGGTCTTCCTGGTGTCTCTAAGGAAGGACTGATCCCACTCAGCTGCGAGGTGACTTCAGCCTTGATACATCCCTTGTTCTCTCCCTGTGTCCCGTGGGAGGCCAGCTGTCCTCAGTGGGGCTGACCCCCAGCAGTCCTTGTGCAGACTTAGTGGTGCTGGGGTAAAGGGGCTGCTGGAGGTCTTCAGGCAGCTGCCAGCTCAGAGGAGGAGCATCACCAGTACCAGTTCAGGGCATCCAGACCTTTGACCAAGTTACTAAACGCTCCCGGTGGAGATGCCCTACCCCTCAGCGCTCCGTCCCGTGATTGCACCGCCCTCTGATGGGACACGTTCCTCACACATCCAAGCGGAACTTCCAAAGTCCGGATTTGTACCTGTTTCTGTCCCAGCTGAGAAGCATTTGGCTTTGACGTCTTTGCACCTGTCCCTAAAGGCAGGCTGCCCCTAAAATCCCCTGAGCTTTGCAGACCTGAGCCCATCTTGGTAGCAAAAGGAGATGGAGAAGCAGCTGCCCTGTGGTTGCAAGGGGTCGTGGAGGCAGGGGAGAGGATCCTGTGCAGTTTGTACACTGTGGGTCAGTGCCAAACCACCCATGGGAGTCACTGCGCCAAATGCTGGGGGACAGGACGGTGTGGGATGGGGTGATACTCGAGGGCTGGTGCGCGAGCATTTCCTGCCAGCTGCTGCCGGTCTCTCCTAGGGAACATGAGGCTCGGTGGGGTGGAGATGAGGGTGGACTGGCTGAGCCCCGATCTGAAGCAGAAGCTGCAGTTGTGCGAGGAGAAGCCATCATCCAGCCGGGTACAAGGGGGCAAGTGCCTGCGGGTCCCCAAGCAGGTACCCCTGTCTCCAGTGCTGTGCAACACGCTGGACCGCCTGAACACCCTGTGCCGGAGGCAGTACCTGGGAACCCCCTTGTTCCTCACCAAGTGCGTCCAGGCAGACCCCAGTGGGTGGCTGCGGTTCTGGTGCCGGGTGGTGATCCCAGGGTGCCCCGTGCCCTTCAGTGGGTTCACATGGGTCCGTCAGGATGGGCCGGGCAGGAGCGGGCATGAGGAGGCGAAGGTTGCAGTGGCGCTGCAGGTTCTCCGGATGCTAGGTGAGTCCTCACACAGTGTCGGTGCCAACCCCCTGCCTTTCCCAAAGTCTTGGAGCATCTCCTGGGAGTGTGGAGCTGTGGTGCTTCTAGTGCGTGGGGGGACCCAGCCTGGCAGGCAGGGCTGAAACACTCTCACCCCTCTGCCAGATATGACCCCAGTGGCTCTCAGCTCTGGGTGGGATTCGTGGTTGGAAGCAGAGGATGCAAAGGGAGGGGGTTTTGGGGTGCTGATCCCTGCAGCACTGTACAGAGCTTCATGCTTTCCTCTCCATTGCAGGATGCCAGCTGACATAGGCAGCCGTTCTGCCTGAACCATGAGTTGAACCTGAGCCGCCGGCCACAGGAGCAGCATGCAAGGCCTGCTAGGGAGCTGGTCCTGTTCCAGCTTTGCTTTGAGTTTGTTTGGGTTTGTTTTGAGAGCCAGCTCAGGAAGATAGGGCTGCTGGCCTGGTCCGTGACAGCTGCCCTGTCCCTGGCTGGCCCTTGGGGATGATTCTGTTTTTTTTGGGATGTAGGTTTACCTGCCCAGTTTGGCTTCCTTTAAGTTGTTTTGTGTTGCTCTGCTGCAGTGGAGGGGCCTGGTGCAGGTCTTGGGAGAAGCAGCAGCTGCTTGGAGGGACTGCCAGTATTGTCTGGGGAGGCGGAGGGGACACTGGGGGCTTCCTGGGCTCACCAGGGAACTGTCTCTTCTCTGCTGGCATGCCTGATTCCTGAGGAACAGCCTCAGGTGAGGACAAGACCACACATGGGGACCGTCCTGGTGAACAGGGGACGTTCCATGGGCTGGTGGAGCTGCTTTTTAATGAGGGTGGTGTCTGCAGGCTCTGGGAGGTGTGGGGCTGTTTGTGCTGTGGTAAGCAGCTGTGGGGTTACCAGCTGTCTATGAATGATTCCTCGAGACCAGGAGGTCTGGCCGCATGCTGTTCACTTGGTATTAAAGTAGCCTGGAAAGCACTGACTGTGTTATCTCGTCTTTTGCTCCCGGATCCTCAGCTCCCTGCCTGTCCGGTGCCATCTCAGTGCTCTCCCCCCACACCAGGAAGCCTGTCTTCTCCAGTGGCAGGAGAAGGGATGGGGTGGGACTTAGATCCATCCTGTAGCGTCCAGGCTCTGGAGCCAGAGCCTGCTGTGTCCCTGAAGGCAGCATTTGCTCCTGTGGCAAGCAGCAGACCCTGGTACCCAGAGCTTTGTGTCCTCAGCTTTTCACGGGGGTCTTTCTGACTGCCTTTCAGTATGCCCTAGGCTTCTCCGAGCACCTCTTGATGAGCCCCCAGTGGTCTTTGAGTGCACCTCTGGGACATTGTAGCACCTTTATGCTCTTCTTTGGGGTCTCCAAGTGCCTTTCAGTGTGCCCAGTGGTCTAAAAGTGGTTTCTGTTGAGCACCGGGGGCTTCCAAGTGCATTTCAGGGCATACCTGGGTGCCTACAAGTACAGAGTTCTGCTAGTCCCTTCTCTTGTGCAAATGACCCAGGTGGCCTCCAAGGGCCTTTCTGTGCTCACTATGGTCCCGAGTGCCATCTGGTGCACCTAAGGGGACTCCGTGTGCCTTTCTACGCTGCCCAGGTGCCTCCAGGTGCCTTGCAGTGCAGCACCAGGGGACTCTGAAGTGCCTTCAGGTGTCCTCCAACGGCTATTTAGTGCTCAACACTGATGAACCAGTGCTTTTTGTAGTGCCCCAAAGGCCTCCCAGAGCTTTGGGATGTGGCCCATCAGGTTCTGAGTCCATTTGGTGCACCTCGAATGGCCCCGCATGCCTATCTCTGCTTCCCAGAGCTCTACCGCTACCTTCTGACGTGAATCCTGACCCACCAAGTCCCTTTGGCAGCACCCAAGTGCCATTCTCATTCCTTTTGGAGATCCCCGGGGGGATCCTCCAAGAGCCTTTTGGTGCACCCTCAGGTGCCGCAAGATGCCTTTTTGTGCTCCCTGGAGGTCCATCTGTCCCTTCTGATGTAGACCAGGACCCTCACCATCTCTGCAATAGCCTCTGAGTGAATTTTGGTGTTTCAAAGTGTTTCTCATTGCACTGCAGGGGCTTCAATGTGCCTTTTCTTGGGATACCCTCCTCTGGGACCTCCATGGGCCATTCTGTGGCCCCCAGAGGTCTACCAGTGCCATCTGAGGCACCCTAAAGGCCTTGGCGGCTATGCTGGCCCTGGGGATGCACCAGCCGTACCAGCCTTGGTACGGCTCAGTACCACATGGGAGTCTGCCATTGCCCAGGAGCAGGGCTGGAAGAAGGGTCACCCCAGCTCCCAAAGCAGTGAAGTTATTTTATTAGGACAGTCTGGAATGAGAGACAGAAGCCCAGCCTCAGTGAGCACTCTGGAGAGACGGAAGCCCCCTCCCTGGGAATCCCACCCATTGCATCCACGGTCAGCAGCACCCACTGCATATGGATGCTATCTTAAGATGCATCTACAGAAATACCATTGCTTCATCTTCTTCATGGGAGGAGCCTGGACATCCAGCTGGGTGAGATGGTGCTGGTGTTGGTGAAGGGGTGGCCCTGCCTGATCCTCCTGCTGATGGTCTCCACCTGGAGCACAAGCCACCGAGAGCCTGGGGGCACCAGCATGGCCTGGGTCAAGAGGGAAAGTTGAGCTGTACTGGGGCCCGGCATGTAAATCCTCCTCCTGCTGCTGCTCTGAGGTGGAGCTGCAGAGATCAGGCCACTCATTACATATGTGACTGAAGAACGACTGCAGGCAGGGGAATGGTCCAGCTCGACTGTTCCTCCCCCACCCTCCCAGTTGGCAACTAAGCACCACACAGCTGCTTGCTCACCCTCCCCCGCCCCGGCGGAGAGAATCAGGGGGAAAAAAGTAAAACCTGTGGGTTGAGATAAAGGCAGTTTAATAGGGCAGCAGAGGAAGAGAAAAGAATAATAATGATAAAAATATACAAAACAAGTGATGCACAATGCAATTGCTCACCACCTGCTGACCGATGCCCAGCCAGTCCCCAAGCAGTGATCGCTGCCCCCCGGCCAACTCCCCCAGTTTATATACTGAACATGATGTCATATGGTATGGAATATCAGTTTGGGTCAGCTGTCCTGGCTGTGCCCCCTCCCAGTTTCTTGTGCACCTGGCAGAGCATGGGAAGCTGAAAAGTCCTTGGCTACTATAAACACTACTTAGCAACAACTAAAACATCAGTGTGTTATCAACATTATTCTCATACTAAATCCAAAACACAGCACTATGCCAGCTACTAGGAAGAAAATTAACTCTATCCCAGCTGAAACCAGGACACTTGTGTTTCCCCATGTCTGTTCAGAAGGTGAAGCCGAAAAGCATGATCGTCTTGGGCGTGACGGTGTTGAAGAGAGGCAACTATGCGGGCAGTGAAGTGGCAGCACTGGCACCCATTGAGCTCGAGGACCTGACAGGAGGTGTGGCAGCAGGTCAGGCCTGGAGCTGAGCTGCCAGTGCTGAGCCACCTCCAGTGGGTTGAGAGCCTCAGAGACAGATCAGGTTGAGGACATCTTTCTGGAGACAGCTGCCCCCCCAAACTTGCTCTGGCAGAGCATCACGGTCAGACAGTGCCAGCTGGGGACACCCCAAGTTCCCTTAGGGATGGTGACACTGCAAGCCTCCCCCTCCACCCCCAGCATCCAGAGGCAGGTGACAAGCTGGAACAACCCCAGGGGCCACCAGGGATGATAGGGGACAAGCCAGTTGCCATGCAGATCTGTCCCACCAGGCTAGGTGGTTGTCCCAGCCTGGATGCTGGTGTGGACCCAGGGACCTTCCTTGTGCTTCCTGGCACAAAGCAGCAGGGACAGCCTGAGCACAGCACATGGGCCCTGAAGGGGACACCCATGGGGACAGAGGGTGCAGGACCCACCCACACTGCCTTTGAGGAAGCGGTTGGTGATGTGCTGGTCCGTGCCGATGGCATGGGCCAATTCTGCCACATTGGCCCCAGTCACCTCACCCAAGACACTGATGAGGTTGGTGCTACTGATCCGAGCCAGGAATGTGATGGCAGCCTGCACAAGGGCAGTGTGTGGGACCCTCAACTGCATCTCCTGTGCCAGCTAGGGGATGGGAGCACATACCAGCTTGGAGAGCCCCAAGGACCACGCGTTGGGTTTTGGGCACCCAGTGCACATAGGTGATGCTGAGGGTTTCAATAGGCTTTTGCCTCTCAGGTGTCTCATTGCCACCAAGGAGCACACAGATCAGGCCATGCCTTCAGCCAGGACCTCAACAGGATGTGGGGGGCACGAGATGGTGTGGGAATGCTGCAGCCTTGCACGTCACTTTCTCCTGCTCTGTGCTGCCTGTCAGCCGCCAGTGAGATACAGGGGCCACCCTCTGCCACCCCCTAACCCGTGGTCTCCCAGGGTCCCTGCCTTGCACCAGAACAGGTTGGACTTGGTGTTGGCATTGGAGTTGGCATTGGATGCTCTTGCTGCTCACACCAGCACTGTGCTCTTCTTCACATGGGTCAACCACCTGGCCCTTGCTGGGTCAAGAAGGCCGATGACACCCAGGGCTGGGCTGCAAAAGAAGGGGAGAGGGGAGGGTCTGGCCCCTGGGCAGGAGAGCTGGGTGCTGGCGGTGACCCTTTGCTGCACCCAGAGCCTCACTTACCTGGAGATGCCCAACCACTGGGCAGATGTGGCTCCCCAGCCCAGGGCATTGCTCAAAGGTGGCGTGCCATGGCTGAGGGGCTGTGGGGAAAGTGCTGTGTCTGGCTAGAGCCACTCCACAGGTGCAAATGTCACCCAGCCCACAGGCTCCCCCATGGCAGAGGAAGGTGGTGCCAGTCCTCTGCCCCAGTCCATGCTGCCTGCAGCCTTGCCAGGCCACCAGCCACACTGCCCAGCAGGGACCAGCCAGCACCTGCTGCTCTGCCCACAGCCAAGCTGGGCATCCCTGGCCACTCAGAGCAGTGGGAAAAAAAAAAATGGCTCCCTCCTAACGCCAGCTACAAGTCACGACACCCAGGCACAGGGTGCTCTCCCCACTACCACCCCCGCACCCACCCTGTCCCCAGCACCCTGCAGGCAGGTCCTGGACGTGCCCAGGGGTGCCAGGGAAGTTGGGGTGAGCCAAACCATTGGCACAAGGCACTAGGAACTGAAAGGCACTGGGTTTATTTGTAATAGAACTGATATCTAAACTAATTATCAAAGGCTAATTGATACACCTGCTTGGACAGCAGTTCAGGCACAGTGGAGGCCAGGCAGGCTCTCAGGAAAGGGATGGACCCATTTGCCCAGGCCAGGCACCCCAGGGCCCCATGTCACCCCCCTACCTCCCAAGCAATGCCCTGCCTCGCTGCCCGCCTCCCCCCCATCCCAGTACCACCAAATACACCAGCAAACCCCAGTCTTAGCCACACCCACACCACATCATCCCCCTGCCCAGGGCTGCATACCCACCAGGGACCCCCAGCCGTGTCCCCCCATATCTTAGAGCCTCCCCACCCTGTCCACCATGAATCCTCCGACATGTTCCCCCATCCCTGGACTCCCCACGTACCAGGGACCCTCAATCACGACCCCCCCCCNGGGGCCACCCCCGGGCTCCTCCCTCCCGGGCCTCCGAGGCCCCATAAGCGCTGCCCACCCCGTACGAGGGACCCACCACGGGGTAACCCCCTCCCAGGCCAACCCCCGCCCCCTGACACCCTCTGTCCCTTTAAGAACTCGCCTGCAGCCCAGCCTCAGTGGCAGCCCTGGGAGCCAATCAGAACGCCGGCTCCCAGCCTGCCGACGGTGGCGGCAGCGCCCGCTCATGCGGGTGTGACCCCGCCCTCAAGGCGTGACGAGCAGAGCCACACCCATCAGTGTGCCCACCCACGGGGCGTGGCTGACCAGAGCTCCGCCCCCGCGCTGAGGTGGGTCAGCGCTGCCGGCGGCGCTACTGGACCTGGGCCCTGCCCGGCCCCGGCCCCAGCCCCTCAGTCACTGCAGTCGCTGTCGCTCCCCGCCGCCGCCTCCGGCTCGGCCTCGTCCCGCAGATCGGCAAAGAAGTCCTCCCCGCTGCCCGTTGCCTTGCTGCTGAGGGCCCGCAGCGGGCCTCCCTTCTTCTTCTTTCGGTAGTCATCCACCACCAGACCGCCCAGGGTGGAGACGTCCCAGAACTTCACCTTCTGGTCATGGGCGCAGCTGGCCAGGAGTTGCCCACCTGGGGCCACTGCCAGCTGCTCGATGGGCTCCCCCAAGTGCTGCCCAACACAGCCCAGCACCCTGTTTGGCAGGATGTTCACTGCCCTGGGGACAGGAGCAGGCCCCAGTGAGGGAGGCAGTGCGCTGGTCCACCACAAGCCCACCTGCCCACACCAGCACAGGCTTGGTGTGCTCTCCCCTCCCTTGCTCCTAACCAAGGCTGATCTTGTCCCACACCCTCCCCATCCCATCCCCCTGACCTGATGACTCCATCCAGGGACCCCACACATACGATGCTGTCTGTGATGGGGACCATGCAATCAACGGACTCAGCCCTCAGAGCGAAGCGGTCGCTGGCAGCCCCAAAGCCGTCCCAGTTGAAGAGGTAGATTGTGCCTTCGCTGGAGCCACATGCCACTTTCTTCCCCCTCTAGGCAAGATGGAGGACAGTAGGCAGAGGCGGAACAAGAAACCCAGAGTGTGGAGAGGGATCCGCAGGATCCTGCTCCACAGCAGGGCCCAGTGCCAACCTTCAGCAGCACAACAGATGTCAGGTCCCCATTCTGTGGCTCCGAGAGCAGCTCAAAGCGCCGCCTCTTCACATTGAAGACGCCCAGGGTGCCATCACCACTGCAGAAGATAGAAGGGGCATGTCGTGAGCATGGGACACGGCACAGGGCGCTTTCCCCAGCCCTAAGGGAAGGTCCTGTGTGGGCATGGGGGAGCTTGACCCCGGTGCCATGGAGCCCCTGGTACCTGGCAGTCAGCAAGATCTTCCTGTTACCATCCACGGCCATCGCGCTGATGTACTCCTCCTGCTGATGGGCCTCCAAGACGGTGTCCCCCTTGCGCAGGTCCCACACCTTCAGTGCCCCACCATCGTCGCCCGTGGCAAAGACATGGTTATCGATGGGCAGCACGCAGTTGAGGGCTGAGCTGCAGAGACCCCAGCCCCACGCCGGCACAGTCATGGCTCATGCTGCAGGCAAATGGCTCCCAGAGCATCAAGGATGATGCTCTGGCCTCTGCCTGCCCAATCCCAGGGCTGTGTGGCCCCAGCAGGGGAGGAAAGGGGATGCTGCCCCAGCAGTCGTTGCCCAGGACAAGCCACTCATGCAGACCTACCCATGGGCCTTAGGGAAACGCATTTCCAGCTGTCCCTCCTCCACCGTCAGGATGTGGACGGACTTGTCCTTAGACACAGTGAACAGCTCTGGAGAGCCGCATCAGCACCCCAAGCCCCAGCGTCCCCCGCCGTGCCCCAGTGCCCACCCCACATCCCCCACACTCACTCTGCCCGTCCTGGGAGAAGGCCACGTCCCGACACGACTTGAGGTGATGCCCCGAAGACCAGAGCTGCCGGTTCTCCCCCTCAGTGCAGGAGTACGAGTACCTGCCAGCACCGGGTCGGGCTCGCCGGGGACCTCCGACGGCCGGTGCCCAGCAGTCCCTATACCCGGGACCCCCCGCCCCACGCTCCGGCGGAGTCCCCACTTACAGGTAGACGTCGCCATCCACGTCCCCCACCGCCAGCAGGGGCCGGGCCGGGTGCAGGGCGATGGCGTTGGCCGTCGCCTCGAAGCAGATGTCTTCGGGGGTGTCCCGCAGCCGCTGCTCCCTCCCCGCTGGCTCCGAGCACCCCTGGGGGAGAGCGGGGCGGTGGGGCCGGGGCCGCCGGGGCCGCCGGGGCCGGGGCCGCGCTGCCCCTACGCGTACTCACCTCCCCCAGCGCCGCCATGCCGAGTCCCCGACGGGCGCAGGCGCTGCGCTCGTTGCATAGCACCGCCCCCTAATTTGCATGGGGCCGCCCCGCCGCAGGGTACGCTCCGCTAGCGATGCGCGCCGGAACTGCGCCGCGTGGGCCCGCCACAGACGAGCCCTTACTTCGGTGTGTCACAAATCCCTTATGTCTCTGCCCGCGAACGGCCCGTCGGGCCCATTTTGCCGGGGCTCGCCCCGGCCTTTTCCCGGCTGCCTCATTTTTTCTTGCTTTTTAGATGTTCGGCAGTAGGAGCCCCCACGGGCTCCCTAATTACCACCACGGAGAACACCGTGGCCTCCTTCCCTGCGTCGCAGGGGAGGGGTTGGCCAGGCACTGCCGGGGACCAGGCGTCACTTCGGCCCCTTTCAAGGGCTGGGGCTAGCAGGGCACCCCAAGGTCCTGCCCAGGGCCCTAGCCCAGCCAGGGGCCACCAGCAATGTCCCCATCCTTGCCCAGAGGGACTATTCCAGCTCCCTGCTGACCCTGCACCACAGTGACAAGCTTTGCCTGGTGCTGGCCCCATCGCATCCACCCTGCTGCTGGTCAGGGGCGATTGCCGCTCCTGTGCCACATGCATCCCCACCCCAGCTTCACTGCTGTCAGCTCTCACAACAGCTTGTGCATATGAAACAGTACAGATCCTCTGTTTCAGGCCATTCCTCTTGCTGTACCCTACATAAGGGTCCCATTTTTTCCCCACACACTGAGGCAGAGGTTGCTCAGCTGGGATTATTTCCCCCAACTAGGCTTAGGCTGCCTGTCCCCCACCCCAAAGGCTCCCTCAATAAACGTCCTTATCTAGGACTTGCCCCATGAGACCTTCATGGGTGGGAGAAAGAGCCCTGGCACCCCTGGTGATCTGAGCCAAGCCCAGCCCAGGCACCTTATCTATGCCCATGCAAATTTAATGCAGTTTTATTATGGCTACAACATTTACACATTACAGGCTATACAGCAAACACTAGAGGGGAGAGCCTCAGCACAACCCCCCAGCGCCAGGCTGGGGCCGGGGGCACATACTGCCCAGCCCAGAGCAGAAAGTGGACGGCGTGGGGGGCAAGGAAGGCACACCAGCAAGCTCTGGGAAGGCAGCATCCAGCAGGATGGGGTTCCAGGGGCTGGAGGAGAAGATACTGGAGGCATCAGTACTTGGGACGTTTCACCTCAACCCTGGAAGAGACACAGGGGCAGGACGGTGGTGACAATGCAGAGCAGACAACTCTATCCCCCTCCCATCCAGAGCTCAGCATTGAGGTCCACAGTTTCACCCCACAGAACGGTGTGGGGAGGCCCAACAGCTCCTTGGGGCACCTAGCTGGATAGGGCAGAACTGTCTGGTCAAGGAAGAGCCCCAACACAGCCCTAGGGTCTGCTCAGCACCCACCCATGGCCCAGGGGAGACGTGCCCTGCAGGCTCTGATGAGCTGAGCAGGGCAGGAGCACCCTGAGAGGACCAAATGTTTTCCACTCTCCTTCCAGCCCCACTGCTGAGAGCCAGCAGGGAGGTCTCTGCTCCTTGCAGCCCCTGGGTGAGGTAGCAAGAGACAGCCAGGCCCCAGCACTGCCCTGCAGCCGAGCCCAATGCAGAGACAACTTTACTAACCCATCAGCCTCCAACTTCTTCCTCTTCTCAATGATCTGCAGAGAAAGCAAAGTCCCGTTACCCTCAGGGTAGCTGACTGCCCACAACTGCAGCAGACGGGTTGTAGGGTGCAAGATACACCTGGGGAGAGCTGTAGCCAGGCCAGAGCAAGCTAAGGTGAGCTAAAGTTGTCCACAAGCTGCCTGAAGGCTGGAGAAGCTTGGCCTGTTCTCCCTTTGCTCCATTTTGGCCACCAAAGACCATTTGTTCTCACCTTCCCCTAGCCCATCCTGTACCGTTGGGGTGCTCATGGCCAGCTCACCCTGCCAGGACAACCCCCAGCTCTGCCAGTTAGAAAACAGGGAGCCGCTAAACATGCCTTGTCCCCTCCAAGCCCCTTTGGATCTCCGACCTGCCGGTTTTGGACAGGTTCATCTGCTGTAGAAGCTGGAGCAAAAAGCCCCCGGATCAGGACTGCTCCCAGGGCAACAGCTCCAAATGCACCTCCAGATGCCTCTGCAGTCCCAAAGCCCCAAATATTTGGCTGATGCTCTCACAAGGAGCAAATCCAGCTTCTAGAGAGCCAGCCCTGCTGCACACGCACGCCGGCAGTGCCTGGCTGCCAGGACATGGGCTGGACCGAAGAGCTGTGACTAGGACAGCAAGGGCAGGACTAGGTGGGAGCTCTCCTGGGCTACACTGGCAGCTCGCAGCCTAAACAAATGATACCCCAGCACCGGGCACTCACTGCACTGATCTTCTTCCACTGTCGATCCAGCTCTGCCTTGTCATTTGTCTCCTTGAAGCGACGGGTTTTGCGTCCCTCAGACATCTTGATCCCGTACTGGAAGGCCGCCCTGGGGAAGGAGCAAGACAGAGCTCAGTACTCGCGGGGAATCCATAGCCTGCCAGGGGAATGGACACATCTGCCCCAGCCAACGAGCCCATACTCCAGAGTTGGCTTGGGCCCCTGAAAGCAGCGGCTGGGCAAGAGTCCTCAAGAGTGATGCTAAGAGCAAAGACAAGCCACCAGGCCCAGGATCTACAGCTCTTCCTTGGGTCCTCACCAGGGAAACCCCTCTTGCTTTAAGCTCCCCCTGGACCCAGGTTTGGCCAGCATGGCCACCCCCACCCAGAATCCTTGCTCAGCCCTTCACAAGGGCTGCACTCACTTGGGCAGAGCCTCTTTGTTGTTCATGTATTCGCTGTACTCCTCCTGGGTGTCAAAATCCCAGCGGCCCAGAGGTCCTTTCTTGTTACCCTGCAGTGAAAGAACGACTCGAAGCAGCCCCTTAGTTGACGCTGGCCAGGGCTTCTCATGCAGCCCCTCGTGCCCAGGCAAGATCTCCATCTCCGACTGGCCCCAGTTCAATGGGCTTGTGCACCCAGTCTGGCCTTGGCTCTGAGATCCCCTCCCCAGGAAGACCCAGACAGGAGATTTTGTGGAAGAGGGAGCTGAGATGGACTAGCATGTCTCCAACACCTCTTGGTCAAGTGCCAGACTGTCACACATTTGCTCCCTGGGACAACAGATCCCACTCAGACCCAGGCACACAGCAGATCAGCAAACCCCAAAACACATTTAACACCCAGCTCCAGGGCATTCAATCCCTCTGCACAAGCCTGCTTCTCTCCAGTGGGATCCTCTCAGCCTGCACTGATGCCTAGTTCACTGGCTGGTCTGAAAAGCTGGTGATGGCATACCTGATCCATTTTGCTGTAGTCCACCTCCTCATCACTGTCCACAGCCATATCGTCCATTCTGTAAAGAAAAGCAAAGCAAGGAAAGGGTTCAGAGTGGGTCCATGGGACATGGATCAGGACCTTGGAGCCAGGCTGGTGGGAGCCATCTCTTGTGGCCTCAGACTGAACACACTCAGTTCCTGGACCAGAGAGAAGTTCCTCCAACTGCAAGTCCTGCAGGTGAGCTGTACCACAAGGGCATCCAAGATTGCAAATGCTCCTAAGATGACTCTGCAGGCTGAAAGCTGTTCCTCTTCTGCCGAGGGACTGCTTTGCGGCCAGAACTCAATGAGCACATGAATTACCAGGGAACTTGTCAGACTCCCAGCCACCTCAGCCTCTCCCTGGCACTGAGGGACAGCAGATTCCAGGTAGCCACTTATAGCAGAAACCAGCTAAGAAAAGACCAGGCCTGCCAGAACCAAGGACTCAAGGAACATTTTGCAACCCCAGACAAAGCCAGGCCCACTCCTCCCAACAAGTAGTGGGGCTAATATTCAAGTTCTTGCTGCCAGAGAACAGAAGCCCCTCGGCACACCCTGCTCCCAACCCACAGCTTCTTGCTGCTTCCTTACGTAGCAGGGTAGCACTCGGCATAGCTGTTTGACATGCCGAAGAAGTCCCCCAGCTGCTTCTTGTCTTCTGGCTTCTTCAATGTGACAACAGTCAAGGAAAGCACCACCACATAGCCTTACAGCTAAGGGCTGAGCACAGCCAGCCAAAGAGCCATCTCCTGCCCTAACACAGACGAATTGGAGGCTGCAGAGCTTATATTTGGCATATGAGCAGCAAGGTTCAGACACCATTTCTCTGCTACAGGAGGAAGAGCCCTCCTAAGTGAGGAAGGACAGCCACACAGCCATGCTCGGGCAAGGCCTGCCTGCAAGGGAAGCCCGGCCCTGCAGTCAGCTAGGCTGGCACAGACAGTAAAGGATATGACTCTGCTCCTTCCCAGCCAGCAGCTCCAGCAAACTTCTCGTTGATGGACTTGATGAGCTCCTTGGCTGAGCTGGGTCCTGGAGTAGACAGAGCAGCAGACTGAGTTTTTGGGGAGGAGCAGCTCACCACAATACACATGGGGTGGGCAGAGCCTCCTTCTACCCGACCAAACAGGCAGGACAGGCTGCATATGAAGAGAAGAGGAAGAGCCAGGAGAACAGCGAGGAGCAGCTAACCAGTTCAAGCACAGACAGGGACAGGCTGATCCTAGGAGACCTTGAATCCTCCTCAGCTTACAACCAGCATAAGGTTGTTTGAGCTGCTCTGCTGCCAGGGAAGGATCTGTACACACATTCAACCCAGGCTGGCATGCAGCAGCCTGTAGGCACAAGACCCTTTATCCCAAAACCCTCACAGCAGGCAATTCCCTTCGTCACAGCAGTCTCTGGGAGAACAGGGAGCTCATGCAGGCCAGAGAGCCAAGCAGCTCTGAAATCTGCAATCCTGTATGGCCTCGCTCAAATGTCCAGCCTCATTCAAATGTCCGCACCACTTGACTCACCTTTGTCGATGTCTGTGGGCTGCAAAGAAGAAGGAGAGGTATCATGTCACCCGGGAGGGCTGAAAGAAGGCAAGTGACAGTGCTGCATGACTTGCAGCTCCACTTTAAGACTCTCTGTGGCAAGCACACAGAGCTGAACCATAAAAGCTACTGTGCTAATCCTGGCTTACTTGCTGAAGGAGAGGACAAGCACCCAACCACCCACCAGTCCCTGGCTGGAGAGACAGAGCTCAGCAAGAGCTGAACACTGGCACGCGTGGGAGCACAACCAAAGACAACCAAAGTCACCAGGTGACCCCACCAACCCCAAAGCTGCATTCCCCAAAGGGCAGAGATCAGGTAGGACAGTCCAGGCTTCACAAGCAGAGGCTCACCTCATCATCAGCCTTGGGCTTTTCAAAGTAGCTGTGCCTCTTCTTTTCCTCCTCCCGCTCACGGTCACGCTCCCTGTCCCTCTCCCGCTCCCGGTCCCTGTCACGTTCTCGGTCCCTGTCACGCTCCCGGTCCCTGTCACGCTCTCTCTCACGGTACCTCTCCCGCTCCTTCTCCCGTGGCATCTTTGCAGTGGAGGGCACATAATCCCCAATGTCTTCAAAGATGCTAGAAGTGGAAAAAAGCCTGCAGTTATGGGTACTGCAAGAGAAGAGGCCACAACCACCTCCCTTTGAACTGCAACCTAATAAAGGAGCACGCAGCACCAACAATGAGAGCTAAGGACGCCCACTAGAACTGGCTTCTACATCTGTCAGAAGCATCGCTGTATTTCTGCTCTCTTCTGCTGCCTGGACCTGCTTCTTGTGGTCCAGGATGACAGAGAGCCCTTGTCTGCCTCAAGCCTGAAGTAAAAACCACAGCTTGCCTCCAGGCTTGTCCTACAAACCACAGGTCCAAAGAGGCAGCTTGCTCCAGAAGCACTAAACCCAGCACTCTCCGAACATGGTGCGCCAAAAAGACATTCCTTAAAGCAGAGAGCTGTGACCCCACAGCCTGTGGGCACGGAGGCACTTACTTCATATCAGCTTCAGGGGGCTTCTTCTCATCCAGCTTCCCTGCAAGGACATAACAGCAGTAAGAGGCAAATCATCCACTCCACCACCTGCACTGTTTCCCTGTCTGCAATCTGGTTTCTAAGCCCCAAGAGTGGCAGGCCTGGAGGATGTCCTGACTTCCTCTTTGGTTACCACATCATATCTAGCCCCCTCAGGAAGCCATTTTGTCTCTCCCCAACAGGGGACATTTCCCCAAGGAACTGGGTCTTAACCAGGAAGAGTAGAGCAGCACGAGGCACCCTTGCAGCTATAATTTCTCAGCAGCCAGTCCCCTGTGCTCCTGCCACAGAACAGCCTGCCTTCAGGACACTGTGCTTGGGGAGCTATAGGAAATCGCTGTCCTCTAAGTCCACTGCCTCACGGCGCAGGGGAATGCAGCAAACCAAAACACATCTCATTCTCTCAGGATATGCTTCAAGCATTAAGTCCTACTACTTGGTTCCCTTCAACTCCTACCTTTATCTTTCTTCTTGAGCTTCTTGTTGCGGGTCCCTTGCCTGAGATAGGAGAGGATCTGCGTCAGTTTGCTGATGACAATATCATTGGTGGTCAGTGTGGTCTGTGCCTGAAACAGAAATCCCCGAGGAAGCGTCTGACTCCCTTGACAGGGAGCCCCTCCTGGCAAGACCTGTTCTGGCCAGTTCAGACCAACAGGGTCAAGCAACCTGGATGCTAGCTGGGTACCTCCATGGTGGGGCAGTCAGCCTTGCTCCGGATCAGCGTGGTTGGGATATCGGTGTCAGCATACTCATCGTCCAGATCTACCACGTAGGCCATCCTCCCTGGCAGGAACAGCTCGTTCCGCTCGTAGGCCTTGTTCTTGAACAGAATGCGGTAGATGTTGCGACCTGGAGGGGAAGAAAATGCGTGGGAGAGCTGCTCTTACAAGAGCAATGGACAAGCCCATGGTGAAGCATATTTAGTTTATCAGAAACAGAGTCACCTCCTAAGAGACACGCTTCCTCCAGCCCTCAAATTCAGGATGCCTGTACCTCAGACTCTCCCCCTGCAATTAATGGAGGTTTTCTTTCCTCCATTCACCCTCCAGGATTTCCCTCACATTCATGGCACAACACAAGGTGGGGAACAGCCACATCCACACAGTCTTACCCATCCGGGTCTTAAATTCAATTTTGTTCTCAGGATCTTCATCTTTCCTGAACAGAAACAGAAAAGAAACAGAAGTATTATGCTAAGCGTATGCCTCCTCTGCATCCTTCTCTCTGGGAGGCAACTGCACTCAGGAGTGCAAAATCCTCAACCACTCACTTAGTTTCTTTCTGTGGCTTCTCCATCATTTCCTCCTCTTCCTTCTCCTTGCTGGCAATCTCAGCCCGTACCTGGCCACAGAGTAAATCCATGCATTACAGACCAATCCATGCCACTGCTGCCTATCAGAACCAGTAAGCCCACTTCCACCAGCTCCCCAACCCTTCATAAATCTTTCCCAGAAAGAGAAATCCACGCTGACAAGATTGAAGCACCCATAAGTGGCAACTACTACCCTTTTCCCACCCTTTTGGCCTGCGGGAGCAGACAGGATAGAAGAAGAGCAGCATGGTGATATCTATGCTCACCTTCTGCAACAGTGCGAAGTCCAGACCCTTCACCAAGTGAGTGTGCTCCATGTCACCACCCAAGAACTTAGACTCCTGGATCAACTGTCTCCTCTTCTCCGCAGCAGATTTATCCCTGTGCAACAAAAATGGAGCCAGTTACGAGACAGCCCCTCTGGAGCAGGCTGGCAAGACAATGCCATGCCGCAGGCTCACGTACGCCTCCGCTGTCGGCCCCACAGCCCTGTAGTTGGCAGTTGTGCTGATCAGCTCTGTTTCCTCGTAGTCCTTGTTCACACCATCTCTCCTCTCCTTGGCTCGATCCCTGTACTTCTCGGCCAACTCTCTCTCGCGCTCTATCTCCTGCTGGCGCAGCTTTGCGTAATAGCTGGGGTTAGAAAAACAGCTCAGTGTTAGAGTGACATGTTCACACTTTTGATGCTCCAGTCAGGTAACAGCCCCCAAGGTCCCAAACGTGCCCAGTCTGCTCCCAACCCCTTCCCCAAAAATGTACTAAAGCACCATGGGACACAACATGCCTGGAGGACACTGGACAAGATGAAACTGCTGTACTGAGGCTAACTAAAGAGGAGCTCAGTCTTCCCTTCCAAAGGGAAGAGGTCAAGCGCAGTGCTGCTGTGCAGATGTGCCCCAAAAGACACAGTCACCAGTGCAGATGTCCCACCACTGCCCTGCTCTGCCAGACACCCACAAAGCCTCTCCCGCTTCTTCTGCAGGTGAAGCTTCACCCTTGTCCTGCTGCTGCCCTTCCACATCTGTTCCCACAAGCAGTGACAGTCACTCAGTCTGAGCTCTTCTCACTCTGCTTGGCTCCAAAGCCCCAAAATAATTCAGGCCACTCAGGGTCCTCGTTGGTAGCCCAAGAGCTCAGAAGCTGTTTTCGTGGGAATGACATGATGTACAAAAACAAGTCCCAACGCATCGCTTTCCCATTTACCTTTTCTTCTTCCTCCTGCGAGCAGCTGGGTCTTCATCTTCATTGTACTCCCGGGGCATTCTGGAAAAGGGCGAGAAACCACATGTACAGTCTGCAGAGCCATACAGACACAGGCAGCTAGACAGAACAGTCCCTCAGACACAGCAGGGCACTGAGATGCTCAAAGGCAGGAAGAGTACAGTCCCACTTCTCCCTAATTCCACTCTGTCAGCAGGGAGAGGAGGGGAAAGCACTGATTTTCATAGAACAAAAACATAAATCTGCCTCCTGTACAAAGCATCTTAACAGCCATGCAAGACTCACTCTGTTATTTACAGCAGTTGTGACCCACCTGTTTCTCCACTTAACACACACATGTACAGCTTGCATGGACTCAAGCACAAAGCAAGGCCAAGGTCGGCTCCTTCCCTGTCTGCACACTCATTAGCAAAAGCCCCTTTAGATACTCCACTGCAGAGCACAGAGGGAGAGAGTCAGGCAGGAACGGAGCCCCGGAGAGAAAGCGAACCTGCTTTGTTCCACAGTCCTGTGAAATAGAGTCCTACTCACTCATGGTGGCGAGATTTGGATGGTGGCGCAGATGTTGGCGCAGCCCGTGGGGTCATGAGAAGCTTTCTGAAGTCTTCATTGGTCAGCTTGGACCTGCAAGGAAGAGAGGAGACAGAAACCATCATCCTCCAGCGAGCTTTGACAGCCCGACGGCTTCCGAGGAGGCATAAAGTTTGCCAGCACGTCTTGTACGATGGAGTCAGACATGGGGTCCCCATGGAGGAAGCCCAAATGCTGCATTCCACCAGTCACTCCCAGCCTCTAGATGGGGGAATTGGCCTTGGGCCCCATAGTCCTGGTCCAGTTGCACTCCAGTGTCATACTCACTGGTGGAAGGAGTGCGAGTCGTCCACATCGTGGCTATCAGGGGCCAGGGGGTTGGAGAACGGTTCATCTAGGCGACAGGAGGAAAGAGAGTGCTCGGAGCCTGCCTGCATGGCTTCAACCCCCCTCCAATCCCCACAACCCTCCCAGCCTGGTCCCTGCTAAGGACCATGGAAGAGAGCAGCATTCACCCACCACCCCGCTCCTCCACCAAGCTCAGGTCGCCGATACCCTGGGGTGGCCTCACCAGGGCACATGGGACAAAAGGGGCCTGGTGTCACTGCCCACTGTGAGACCTTCCGACCTCCCCAACCCAAATGACTCTGCACCCTCCCGGTGGGTGTTCTAGTGCTTCCCCCGGGACGTGGCCTCTGTGACTCCCTGGGGGTGTTGTGTCCCGTCCCCCCCACCCAGCACCTCCCGGGACTGCCCTTGCATCCCCTCCACCCCCAGAAATGCCCTATTGCCCCATCATCTGAGCGTACGGCAGTGTAAATCCCCCTCGCAGAGGTTTACCTCCGAACACACCCCCGGTTTGTCCCCCCGAGCATCTCCTCACTCCCTAGGCCGCCCCGGAGTCCCATCCCGGGAGGTCCCCTCCCTCTGACTCCTAAGGCTGTCGCCGTACCCCTTCCCCCAGCAGGGCAGTTCCTCTCACCAGGCTAGGGGTGTGCCTGTGCCTGTGCCCCCCCCGCGGGGTCCCCNTCGGCCCCCGGGGTGTCCCCCCGCCCCACTCACTGTCGCGTTCCGGCATCGCGGCCCAGCCTGCAACCCCGCACCTCCACCCCCTCCGCACTGCCGCTCCCCTTCCCCGCACCCTCCGCGGCCGGCTGGCCCGCCCCCCGCCCGCATTGGCCAGCCACTGGCCAGCTGGCACTGCGATTGGCGAACGCTGCGATTGGCGGACGCTGCGATTGGCGGGCGCCGAAGCCACGCCCCCACGTTGTTGTCAGGAGCAGAGAGAAGATGGCGGCGGTGGCAGCTGTGAGGGGCATCGGGGGCGGACTGGGCCGCAGCCTGCGGGAGCTCCGTATCCATCTGTGCCAGCGCTCTGCGGGCAGCCGCGGCGTCAGGTGGGCCGGGGCCGGGAGCCGCAGGGCGGGGCTGGAGCCGGGGCCGGGGCGCCGTTCCGCGGGTTGTGAGGCAGTGGCCTGCCCTCAGCGTGCTCAGCCCCCCCGTTCCCGGGCCTAGCGGACTCAGCCACGGGGATACGCCGTTCCTCCTTCCCTCCCCAGAGACTTCATCGAGCAGCACTATGTGACCCTGAAGAAGGCAAATCCTGACTTTCCCATCTTGATCCGCGAGTGCTCCGGTGTCCAGCCCAAGCTCTGGGCTCGGTACGGTAAGTGGGGGGCATCCGCCGGAAAGCACCACGAGAGGATAGCTAGAAGCGAGCGCCAGAGCCTGCGCTCTGCAGCAAATGGTGGGGTTCGGGGATTACAGTAAGGGACTGATGGAGAGGGAGCACCTCTCCACGAGGCAAGGTGGGGACTGACTTCAGAGAAATGTGTTACTGCTGTGTGACCTGGTAGGAGGCAAAAAAAGGGACCTGCAGCTCAGAAGGTTCTTTGCCAGCTTGTGGCTGTGATCTCCCACCCCTGTAGGATTCCTATACAAAAAAATGTTTCATTTTTTTCTTTGTTTTCACTGCATTCTCAGTGAAACACCAAGGAGGGAGCAGAAAAGCCCCTCTGTAAAGGCTGTTTTCATCCTAAAACCATCTGGGCTGGACAAAAATAATTTAGAAACTTTCTTTCAAAGATATGCAATGACTCTTTAAGCATGAGTTTCCCAGTGTGAGCACACAGGCCAGTAGAGCCTGCTGGTATAGTGCCTGTCTCTTGCCTGTATGTGATTTGCAGGGAAATATACCCCCAGGTAGGGGCTGCTGTAGGAACAGCAAGTTTTTCAGCACTATTTTACTGAAGTGTTGGTGAGCATCTTGACGTGAGCAGGCTGAAAGCCACCAGGTTGCTTTAGGATGTGGTGGTGGCCTCTGCCCAAGTGCTGTGCAGGAAAAGCTAACAAAAAGAGGTAAGGAAACATGTTAGGCTGCATTGGCTTCTCTCCAAGGGAAAGGCTGAGAATAAAGAGAAGGTGGAAATGATAACTTGGGCACAGGGAGGCACACTGGGAAGTGGTGGTTGTGAAAGGGTGGTGATGGGAGCCTGGGCTGTGATGCCAGTAGCACTTGAGAAGCCTAAAGCAGGGCTTTGGGTTGCCCTTGCACCAGGAAAGGACCAAGGTCCCCTCTCTCACCCTCTGTCTTTCCCGCAGAGTTTGGCAAGGAGAAAAGTGTGCTGCTGAACAACCTTACCATGGACGAAGTGGCCAAGGCCTTGGAGAACATTGTGAAAAGTAAGGTGTGAAGACAGACAGTAAATATACGCATGCTGAACACTTGACTGATGATCTTTAACGTAAAACATGTATCTTTAGCTTATCAATCGCATAAATGCAATGTGCTTACCCTGAGCTTCACATGTTGGGTTTAAAGCCAAAAGGAGATGCTGGAGGGAACGGCTGATCCAGCAGGGTTTATACACCACCTCCCTGGCATCAAGAGCCCATCTCCCTGGACTGCAGCTCAGCTCTGCCCCTGCACCAAGCTCTGGGGAGGCATGCAGCAGCCTGCTGGTAGCTATGAGGTGGCGACAAGGATGGAAACAGCCATATCTTGCCAAGGACCAGCATCCCTGTGCAGCCAGCACTGGTGCTTACAGCTGGCAGTTAGACTTTTAAGCAGCCCTTGGGAAAGCAGGGCACAGGGTGAACAAATGGTTTATTCCTCGGAGAGCAGGTGGAGGGAAGGGAGGTGGGGTGGGGTGGCCTAGGAGAAGGCAGACAACATGGTGTGGCAGGGACTGAAGGCGGAGGCTCCCAGGGGTGGCCCAACCATGTCCAGCAGTGCTCGTGCCCGCTCCTGGAGTTCTGGGGTGCTCTGGTGCTGCTCAAGGGCCTGGTGCCCGCCTTGCCTGACGAAATCAGCAGCAGCCTGTGTGAGAGGAGAGGGGTCAGAGCTGGCTGGCTGCCACCTGAGTAGCTGCTGCAGCTGATCCTGTCTGCCCAGAGCCACCACTGTACAGCCCAGGGAACGGGGTTGAAGGAATTCCCGAGAGCCCTACCAGACACTGAAGTCCCAAGCCAGGTAAATCCAGCCATGCTGATTGCTGGCTGGGATTGCACAGAGCTTGAAGTAAGCACAACTGAATCAAAAGAATCCCCCCATAATAACCTCAAAGGGTACAAACAACCTGTCCAAAACCAGTCATTGTCAACGAAAAGGAACTCCACAGAGACACAAGAAGGGCTTCCGCCCTCTCCATCACACATGTGCTCCCCTTCAGGCACATGTCTGGGTGCTGAGGAGTGCGGGGCTAGCGTGGCAATGACTGAAGGCAGTATTATTTAAATAATAATCCCCATCTCTGGCTTTATGATCTCATACTTGATTCTGGGGCCGGCACCCCTGCCTCTTTACCTCTGGCCAGTGCAGGAAGAGGAGGTGCAGCAGCTCGAGGCACTGTCCCACCACTTCGGGGTCGGGAAGCATGAGGGTGGGCAGCAGCAGGGGCAGGGCAGGCTGTTGGTGCAGCTGCTGGCAGTAGGCTGGCCCCTTCTCTGCTATATTGCACAGAACTGTCAGGACCTGGGTGGAGACGCCACAAGAGGGAGTGAGCAATGAACACTTTGTTAGTGGGCAGATTATTGACAGGCTTAGGAGGGCTCCAAAGAATGCCCCGTGTCCTCCCTGGAGGTCCTGCCAGCTGCTTCCCCAAAGCCATGTGCCCACCAACCGGCTGGATTTTCAATGCTCTTCAAAAGCTCTCTCCATCCCCACCCCAAGGTACTGTTTATCCCTTTGCCAAGCAGACACAGCTGTACTGCCCACCCCTTGGCAGAGCATCCCCCCAGGATCCCCTAAAGCTTTAGGGTCTTCCAAAAGAAGGTGGCAGCAGCCTCCCTGGGCCCACTCCAGGTGCTGGCAGGCCTGGCCCCAAGTTAACATCTGCCTTGGGACCCCTTTTCTGTCGGGACAAGACTCTGTCAAGGGTAAATACAGACACAGTGACTTCCAGGGAGGTGGATGGTGACCACCACAACACGAGACCTTCTGCCAAGCTGTTGCTACTGCTCCAAGCCAACCTCCAACTTGAGCACCATGCGTGCGGGATTCTTGTTCCTGAAAGTCCAGTGCTTCCCCCAAGACCTGGGGTACGAGGCAAGGTCTTACCAACACACTGGCCATCTGGGAACATGGCAGGAGCTGCAGCAGGGCCGGGAGCAAGTCCAGGGAGAACAGAGCAGAGCAGAAGAAGGGCTTGTCCGCTAGGGTGGGCAGAGAAGGAACGTGTCAATAAAATCGAGGTTTGTGAGGGAGGTCTCTGTAGACAAGACGCCATGAGTCTGCCAGCAATCAAGGCAGGTCCTGGCAGCAGCTCTGGCTCTGCTGACAGCCCTGCAGGACACTCACCCGTGAGGTTGTTCAGCAGCCAGAGACACTCCTGTGCTATGAATGGGTGCTGCTGGAGGAAGCACTGCAGGATGAGGAACAGGGCAATGAGCAGGCGCTCGTCCTGGATCTGGACTTCGCAGCCTGTCTCCTCCGCAAGCAGGTTGCTGAGACACCGCAGCACCGGGCAGACAAGCTGTGACAGTGGGAAACACAAAGCCCTTTAGCCAGACCGCATCCAGCAATGCCGAGAACGGCCAGCACCCTGCCCATGTCTTACCAGCTCCAGGCCCTCAGGAGTGTCTTGAGGGATTTCAGAAGCCAGGTTGAGCAAGAGGGAGGTGAGGGCAGGCAAGGCCCCCAGCGACAGCAATGCCGCATTGGCTGTATGGCTGCAAAGGGAAGGGACAGCATGGTTGCTCTGGGTGCTCAGGGAAAACTGCTGCAGCCCTCACCAAACAACAGGGCCTGAAAATTCGGAGAGCTCTCCTGAACCACCATAGGGCTTGTTTCATGTTGGAATAGCAGCTTGTGTCTGAGCTTATGAGAGAGTTTAAAAGCCCATGGAAAACAGATCCACTGGGATTATCTGTGCAGGTCTGGAAACAACATTCTCGATCCTTCTTTTAGTACCCACACATTCCTTTCTGCTGGGGCTGCTGAAAGAGATGGCACCAGAGCAGCCATGCCAAGGCAGGCAGAGAATGTTGGCAGCAGCCAGCCCGGCCAGGTGACACTGGGCCAACCCCAGAAGCATGAGGATTCAGGGAGCTTACCTTGGGAGTGTGGGGAGACATGGGGAGGTGACTGGGGGGGGTTCAGAGGACTAGGAACAGCCTCCTCAGGCTTATCACCTGTTATCACCCTGTAAAGGAACTCAGTGATCCTGCAAACAGCATGTGTGTGCTCAGATATGTGAGCAGGAATGCCCAGAATGGCAGGGAAATAGCTTTCCCGAGGGAAAGGGGCAAGGGGAAGCAGGACCCTGAGCCTTCGTGCCTCTCTGTTTGGCTGCCCCCAGGAACTCAAAATGAGGAGAAAAGCACATTTACCTACAAATGATGTAGTGGAGACACCATGCAAACTCCAAGGATGCTCCTATCCCAGCCTTGAGGCCAGAGCAAACCAGTCGAAGCATGTGCTGGGGCAGAACAGAGTCCAGAACCAATCTGGGGTCAGAACAGCAGAATTAACAGAGGCACAGGCCAGAGCACAAGCAGGACAGACAACTGACAGGGAGACACTAGTCCTGGCTACTGAGCAGGGAGCTGCTCTCCCCATACTGGGGGCCACATGCTCCAAAAACACCTGGAAGAGACTCTTACCTAAGGGCTGCAGCCTCAGGCACCACTAAGGCCCAGCACAAGCTATCCCTGTCTGTGGCAGGGTCTGGGGACATTCAGGACACCTTGGGCTGGGGGTCACATTTTCAGCACTGGGGGCTGTCAAGCTGATCTTTTCCTTCCCAGGAGAAATACAGCCAGAATTTCCCTGCAAGCCTACCCTGCTCAACACTGTCCTTCACTGAAATACCAGAGCTGTCTGGTCAGATGAGGCTGAGGGAAAAGTCAAGCCCCATCCCCTGATCTGCAACAAAACCTCCATAGTTCTGGTAGGATTCTGCTCTGAACTATTAATATCACTGGGATGGGAAAGGCGTCATTGTCCCTGGCATACAAATACCACACTGGGCCCCAGGGCCCATCCTGATGCAGGGTTAAGAGGCTCGGACTCACGGTATGATCTCTGTGGGGGCTTCCTTGGCTTGGAGGAACTGCGAGAGGAGGTAGCCCAGACCTTCCAGCACAGCCTCGTGCGGGGACTGCAATCAAACAGAACAAAGCTAATTCCGCATGACAGAGCCGGGGGATCCCATGGTGCCAGCTGCCATGCTGGTGAGAGGGCGATACCTCTTTCTAACACCAAACCAAGCAGCTGAGCAGTGCAGTCTCTCCGTGCCTGGAGAACAGGGGGCACAGCAGGGGACTGGGAGTGATATAGCAACCTGTGGCCACACCAAAGCTGAGCTGTCCCCCCTCCCCGCACTCACATGCGCTGCAGCTGTAGGGATCCAGGAGCCCAAACACAGCAGCTTTGAGCACTCGGATCTGCAAACAACAGCCCTGCTCACTGTGTTGGCCTTGTGGACCCAAGCTATGCAGAGGGGAGAAGTTTGCAGCTCCCCATGTTACAGACTGTTTATTAGCAAGCCACAGTTACGGATGTGAGAGATTCAGCTGGAGAAGACCACAAGGTGGTGACCTGAGCCGTGAAAATGGAGTGCAGGAGAGCCCATGAGAGACCCTCACCTGCAAGGCAACAGCCCTCTGCAGAGGGGCGTCTGCCCATGGCCACAGCTGGAAGGAGGGCTGGTAACTCAGTACTGTCAGCCAGCATCTAAAGGGCATAAGAAAAGGCATCTTTCTGGGGCAGGGGAAGAGTGTGGCTGAGCTATTTTACCCACCTGGATGCAGGATGCCAGCACTGGAATGATGCCCTGAGGCAGAAGCTGCTTCCTCACAGCTTCGCTTTCTACTACCAGGTTCCCCAGTGTGTACAAACACAGCTCCTGAAAACATGCCGGAGAGAGCAGGTCACCTCTTCTGCACTCCCCAATGGGACCCTGGCCAGCCAGCAAGGCCTCTAGGTCCCTGCACCCCAAGACTAGGGTACACACTTCCCCTGAGCAGGGCAGAAGCTGTCTTCAGAGGGGTAAACATAAATGGATACTGCTGGATCCTCCAGCTACCCCATTCCCAGCTGTATCAGCTTCAATTTATCCTTTTTCTATCTGGCTCAGGTTGGGATCTGATCGCTTCTACTTTGGAGGTTTTTCAGGCTTTTAATTATTGCTATGACATTTCCCTGAGACCCCTCTAATTCCACAGTATTCTCCTGGAGACTGCCCATTTGCTGCATTAAAATGGGATCATCACCTTGGGATTGCTCCCCACCTTGTTCCTTAGCTCTGATCCTGTCTGCTTCTCAAAGGAGCACAGCATGCTGTACAAGGCGCACTGCTCGGCAGCTGGCAAAACACACGGGTGTCCCAGAGCTACTCCAACCATTCGCTCCTTTGCCCTTCTTGGGCAACTCCTCTTGGTGTTGGGATGGGGCACAGTGAAGGAGGTTTCCATATTTCCAAGACTTGGCCAGACAAAGCCTCGCTGTCCTGGGCTAGCCCCGGGGACAGTCCTGCTCAGAGGGCCCCTTCCCACCAGCACTCTTATGTGAGCCATGTTTGGCTAAGGCTGGCCAAAAGAGGTCAACACCCAACTGCTACCAAAGGATTATCAGGTGCCAGAGCCCTGGCAAACACAAGCACTGATCTTACCGTGAACTCAACACTGTGTCCTGAGAGGTAGGTGAGGAGATAGGAGGTCACTGGCAGACATGCCTCAGCCACAGCAGGGTCACTGGAGTGGGAAAGCTCGTGGAGACAGCGGGCTGCTTCCATCTGCATGTCAGCCAGGCTGCTGGTGAAGAGCCCAATGAGTGTCCGGATACTGCCGTCCAGCCTGGTGGAACCCAAAAGGTGCTGTCACCTCCTGCCTTCCCACCCTTGGCCAGCTCACCCACACAATGACTGGGACAAAGGGCCACTCTGGACATGCCCTTGATAACAGCCATGCAGTGCCAGACCTGGGCTGACCTGACAAACTTCTGCTGAGTGTCCTTGTTCTGCAGAGCCCAGCGGAGGTGGCTGAGTGATCTTTTCCTGTCCTCTGAACCCCTCTGCACGCCTCTGAGCAGCTCAAGAACCTATCCGAAAATTAAAAGATGGGTGAATTTCAAGCAGGGCCAGGGTTAAGATTTCATCCTGTTCATCCTGCAGGCAAAGAAACCCAGGGCACAAAGGTGGTCATAAAGAACCTTACTGTGTCTGGCAGTGACTGGGAAAATACTCCCAAACCCACCCCCACCCACATGCCTAGAGGCTGGGGAAGACCCCAGGGACCCCCATCACCATGGAGAATGTCATGCTCTTCACCTCATCCTCTGAGAGAGGGTCCAGCACAATCTCTGCTCCATCTTGTCCATCTTCCTCTGCCACAGTGTCCTCCCGCAGAAGCCGCTTGCTGACCAGCTGCTCCTGCCGCCGGGCTTTCCTGAGAGCTGTGATCGAATTGGCCACCATCACCACCTGCCTAGGTCAAGATGCTTCTCCATCCCACCAAAGAGCCTCATTCCTTTTAACAGCGAGAAACTGCCAGTTCCTCCTCACGCGAGCCAGGAGGGACACATGAGGCAGTGACTGCATTTAGACCTTGCACGCTACAGGGCTGTGGGGACTGGCAAGCATCAAAGCTTGAAGCCATGGCTGGGCAAACTGGTACGAAGGCAGGACAGAGGTGTAAGGACCAGAGCAGCTGCACTGGGAGGGACCCAAAGATGGGTTTAGATAGGCGAGACCTTGGAAAACCCAAACCACGGGGCGGTGGCTGAGGAAACGGGGCATCCAGGGCAGAAAAGCCACGTGGATTAAAAAAAAAATAAGGCTGTAAAACGCTTCCCTGAGTGGGCAGGGAGCCCACAGATGTCAACCATCCCACCCACCCCCAGGATGCGTGGCCACACGGGGCAGGGGCCGGGGCTCTGTTTGGGTCCCGCTGTGGGGCAGAGCTGGCGGCCGCGGGGGCTCCCACCAGTGGCCCCGCCACCCACGGGGGTCCCACAAGCCCGCCCAGCGCTCCCCGACCCTGACAGCTCTCTCCAGGGCCCGGCCCCGTCCTACCGCGCTGCCCCCTCTCCCGCCC
>VYZW01014631.1:1480-15145 GCA_013401315.1 Balaeniceps rex | reverse complement strand
TTCCAACCCAAAGCATTCTATGATTCTATGATTATTTCAATGTCCCTTTATTTTTCAGATGATGGTCTTCTTTAAAGTCATGCTGGATATTAAGCTAATGCCCAGTTACAAACCCAGAATATTAAATACATGTGTTTGTGTGATACATACGCACATATCTTAAACAGAGTTTCATTGAGGTTTGGACTGATTTGAATCTAAAGGCCTCAATCTTTCTTCCAGCTATCTCTCAGCAAAGCAGAAAGAGAGTTACCATTTCAAAGTGAAATGGTAATTAAAAGTAAGTTCATCATGAAGTGAATCTGGAAATGGGCACATCTGAAATCCTCTCTAAAGTAAGTTGCAAAGACGCACAAAGTAAAGAAGTACAAAGAAAGACAAGTCACAATCTAAAAACAAAATATACGAGGGTGTTTTTACTACTCACTGGGTTTAGAAATCTAGTATGTGTTTTCCTGACACAATAGGAGGATTATTGAAGAGGCAAAAAAGTTAGAGATGGGTACTACATAAGTATCTGCTTCTTAAGGCTGCCCTTGACAATAGGTGTCCAGTAGGTGTTGAGTGCTTGCCCTTGCATCACTCCTTGGGTTTTTTCCTCTTTCCTTCACCTATTAAACTGTCTTCATCTTGACCAGTGAGTTTGCTCACTTTTGCTCTTCCTATTCTCTCCCACATCCTGCAGGGGTGGGAGGGGGAGTGAAGTGAGCAAGCAACCCTGTGGGTGCGTAGCTCCTGGCCAGGGTCAACCTACCACAAAAGGTAATATTGTATCTTCATCCCTTTTTCCACCTTAAATACTTTACATATTGCTCTTTTCATACTGCTGAAATGAGTAATATCTCTAAAGTCAGAATGAATTTAGAAGCCACCTGGCAATATCCAGATTATCAGCATGTAGGTTGCCTAACTAATACGTAATGATGTGTTTTAAATTTTGCTGCCAATCATCCTAAGTATTGGATGTAATGACAGAGAGCATAAGCTACTATTTTATTTTTCTTAAAATCTGGTCAGAATTTAGCTGAAGGCAAGATTTGGTTCATATCTGAACATCTCCAGAGTTCATGAGAATTGACTCACAAGTTTTCACCCAGCTCTCAGTCTGTTTTAGAAAACATCAAGCATCAAAAGACAATAAAGTCTAGACTGAAAAAGAGGGTTGTAAAAATGAAGGTGACAAACAAATAGTGACCCAAAATTGACATTAGTCTCAGAGATCTTCATATACCTGAATTTAATAAAAGTGTTGAAATTGACTTCTGAGGTTAACATGATTAAATATGTTTAATAAGAAATTTAATTATATAATATATATATTTATAATATAATAATTAAATATCTATTTAATAATAATGGCCAAAAGAAAAAAAAAGATAAATCAATGCAAACTGAGTGATTACACATTTCCTTAGCCTAGGTAATTTAGAATGTACAAACTCTCCCAGGAGGCAACTTTTCTAAATCTGCACACCTAAAGGAAAAAAAAAAAGGGCAACATCAACACACTGCCATACTTTTCCCAAAACCCATGCAGCTGATACACCTGCAGCAGTCTAGTGACGTACTGGTTTTCTATGCTTCCTCTTATCCTTTCTTCCTTCTTCCTTATGCATCACGCTCAGTTACACACAAAGAAATACTGCTATATCAGATTAATATTTGGAAGAACATGGTCAGATGTACTAGGTATGGAAAATAACTACTTTCTCAAGCTCTGACACACATGCAGTGGTATGCATCTGTCCACTTCTGTATTTGAGGGGTAAGGGAGTATCCTATTGTTCTTATCTGTTTTCTAATTCTATTATTTTCATCAGCTAAATTTAATCTTGAGAAGAGCAGACAGAGGTCTGTAAAAGCAGAGAGACTAAAAGACAGGAGAAATGTAACTAAGATGTACCATGGACAGAAATGATTAAAGGCTAAAATGGGGGAAATTCTTTGTTTGCTGCAGGCATTTGAAAACAAGAAACATATACATTCTCAGCAAGACAAATGGGACTCAAAATCTGAGTTTAGGAACTGCAGAAATATGTTTCAGCAGACTGTAAGGGACAATATAATATAAAGACATTTGCTACCAGCTGACTGAAATTCAAAAAAGGACAAATCACCTCACCACATGTAGTTGCATGGCCTGAGATCCAAGTCGATGGCAATTTTCCTGACTGTTACTAGATTCTACCATAATCACAAAGCTTGAATTACCATTTAATTGCTACATCTGTAGCCTTCTACCAAGAATAAGCTAGTGTTTTCTCCATGCTCCTCTCTCCCTCATTGCAAACTTTTTTGAACGACAGACACATAGTTCTTTGGCTTAGCATGGCCTTTGGGCAGTACTGGTCCTATTCCTTGGTGTCTAGCATTTTCTGACATACTTAATCTCTAGAAAGCAGGAGTAGATGTAAAAGCCAGGCCTACCTAACACATATAAGCATCACATGCAAATCCTTCTGAAAGCCTCTCAGGAAGTCTTACTGCTTCATGAGGTAGACATCAGATGAAGGTCACCACTGCTGTTTTCCCCCACCTACAAGCAGCAGCACCTTTCCTGTTTCTTGGCAGTCTGTAGGATAACTTGCAGCTAATCAGAAATGTCTTCAGAATCAAAAACTTCAATGGCTATGAGGATCTCACAGTTAAAGTTCTCTGATGAAGCAATATCCTAAGCAGCTCAAAATGTATAAGGACCATTTATATACAGAGCAAAAAGTGTAAACTAACATTTAAAGGAAACACATTTTAAGCATGTATTGCTGATCACAGCAATTTTCAAGAAGCATTTAGTTCCTTTACTTTGCATAGCTCTATCAATATATACGGTTACCATTGCATACAGATCTAGCAATTTAAAGAAAAAGTCGCATACGATTCAGCATGACATCCAGTACAATCACCCACACTTCAGCCAAGGTTGCCAAAGTGGCACTGCGTGTGTCTGTAATGCAGATTATAACGTACTGTAGAAATACCTGAGCTGAACTGCAGAGTGGAAGCAGGCTGAGATAGCACTTAACCTAACACAACTCGACTTTCCCTGATATCTCTCTACATTACACAAGAATCATAAAAATAGCCCTAGTGTGAATATATTCTAAGTAATTCTAAGATACTACAATTCAATTGCATAATGTCCACAGAAAAATCCTCTCTTCACTTTGCTTACTTGACCAACTGATTGTTCATAACAACGTAGATTGAAGGCTGCTCCTAAAAAGCACTTGAAAAATCTTGAATGTTGTGGGTTTGTTTTGAAGCAAAATTAAACCCCACTAAAACTTCTTTTTAATGTTCTGGCTGGTTCAGTACACACTGTCCTTATTTCGAAATGAGGACACTTAACTGCAGACACGCAAAGCAATTATCAACACTAAAAATAAAATACTGCAGAAACAATCACGTAAAATATTGTAATATCATAGTAAGCCTCAGCTTTGCATCTAGCTTTTGGTGTCTGGTATGCAGGGAGGAGACCACAGCTATGTTTTAAATGATTACTGAAGATCAGTTTATTCAGCAGGAAAATTTAGGGAAGTCTGGAGGGAAATGCAGAGCACAACCACTGTACAATCTGAGCCGCTAAGGAGTGATAATTAAGAATCTTCTCCAGAGAGTAGGTGCTTAGAAACACTCTTTCAAATTTTTGAGCACTTTTCTTTAAGACAAAAAAAGCCAAGTGCCTGCCTTTTCTTTAGCTTACTTGTGGTAAAGCCAGGTTGCTCTTTATCCCATTGCCCATTTTCTCATGTGTCTTAATTAGTCCTTCCTTCAAACTTTGTTCTAAGCCATGCATGCAGCTGAGGTGAGATTAATGGCCTGTCCTTTCCCACATCAGTTCTTCTCCCCCTTCTTAAATAAAGGTACTGCATTTGCTATTCTGTAGTCATATCCATTCTCCCCTGAGGTTTATTAAAAATATTCACCAGCAGTCCTACAATTTCATGTGCCAGCTCTTTCAGCATTGTGGGATGGAAATTAGTTGGTCTCCTGACTTGAAAGGATTAAGCTCTTTGGGTTCTCATCTAGAAGGGGGTAATTTCTACTTCCATAACTTCATTGCTGCTAGCCACCTTGACTTTGCTCTAATGGTCAACATCCTAGGCCAGATAAATCCCAGCACAAACCATTCAGTTCAACTCTTAGCTATGCCTGGATTATGCTCCTCTCTCCCTCATTGCACAGCGAACCTTTCTTCAGTTGTTGCTCTGTTTGGTTTTTAAGGCTGAAGAATCTTTTGCCATTTCCTATTATTAGTTCTTCCGAGGTCTCTCTCAGTCTGGCTTGTGGCAATTGTCATTTTATTCCTGTATCTCTTGACTTCTTGTCTAATCTGGCTTTTAGGAAGAATTTTCTCCCTTTTTCTGTTTAGGGACTGTCCTCAAATCTGTGCTTTCATTCTTTGGAGTTTAAATCCTAACTGGGGTTCTTGGGCATTATAACCAAGCACTAAGAAATAATGAAGTAAGGCACAAAGAAATGATGAAACCTACACATTTGTGGCATGACGCCAGAAGACACAAAAGGGTTACGTGGAGTGACTTTTGCTAGCTGAAAAGAAGAAACCGTGAAGACTGACAGATGTAACAATGCAAAAGAAACCCCAAAGCCCTCAGGTATATAATACAGTTTATGCACGTGAGACTTCCCTCAATCAGACATTCAGATCAAGAAAAGCCCCACTGAAGTCAAAGGAATTACCTTCCATTAACTATGGAGTAATACAGATGGGAGTTAGGATTGCTGAAAGGAAAGTAAATAGCTTTAAGATTTCCTTCTACATTTGATCTTAAGCAATTCTTACTCACTTTCATATATTATGCTCTTCTGCAGAGAAGCAGAAAGCAAATCCTAAAGCCTGCACACAGTCAAACCCTATGTCAGGAATGTGAGTTTGCCAGCGTTGGGATCCCAGACTTTCTTTAATACTTTTTGTATGGCCCAGGTGAGCCTTTCAAAAAATCAATGTGAAGTGCTCAAATGCTGTTAGGGCCATCTGTGCAAAATCAAGGTGGTCCAATGCTCGCAACAGACACTACACAAACCACTCAACATTGCCTAGATCAGCTGCTGCTGCCACCCAGTACAGAGAAGAAATCAGGAGCAGACAGCACTCCTGCTGTTGCTGTCAAGGATAGAGCTTTGAGACTTGCAGGTCCTCTTGCACTTCACAGTGGTAGTTGGGTGGTAAGGAAGGTGGCAGGTATACAAAGGTGGTCCATTGGGAAGTTTGAAAGTGGTTACATACATGAGCCCCTCAGTACTTGCACTCCTCTTTCCCTGAGAAAACTAAGGTTAAGAACTCATGTATTAATGAATCTCATTTATTCACAGTTTCTCCGTGTCCCTGGCAAGACAGAGAAAACAACAACCTGTAGTGGCTCTGGATACTGGGGTTTATTTACGAAGCAATGTGGTTAGTGCTTTTACTCTACTTGATTATTTTACACACTCTCTTGCTTACTCCCCACCACAGCATTACAGCCACTAGATCTTGATTTCTCTTCCCTGGTCAATGCTGGTCTGGAAAGGTCAGGCAGAAAGTCACGTTGATTCATGCTGCTCCACTGCTCACAGTAAACTATCTCAGCCATTACGTGCCAAAGTCCCTGGGCATGCCCCAGTATTCATCTCCACGTATCTCTCTGATCTCTAGGTCTTCCCCCACTTTCACGTTCTTTCCTCCAGCCAGGACCTTCACCTTCTTATTTCCAGAGCTCCTCCTTCTTCCTGAAACCATTTCTTCCTTTCAGGTACCCTTCTTTCAGCCTCCAGGCCCTCTTCTTCCCAGGCCCCCAAAATGACATTTTTCCCAATCTAAATAGTCTATGCACAGAAGCTCAACAAGTGATCACCATCCATATTGGTGGTTCTCCCTCATCTCTCTGTATTAACTGGAGGATTCAGGCCGTGCCACTTCAGTTTAGTCCAGATTATCAAAATTTAAACCCAGACTATACTGGTTGCAGCTGGCAAGTAGCAGGCTTCTGCTTGAGCGTTCAGAAGTTCACCTTTGGGCATTCACTCCCCACACACATGTAATGTAAGCTATTTTTCCCCCAAAACACTCCCCAGTCAAAGAGTGTTTCTATCATTTTCTTCCCTGCTAAGAAGGAGGAAGTCCTCCAGATCTGAATACAGTCACTGCAAAAACTGAGAACCCAGTAAGTGAAATGTAAACAAGAGGTTTAATGTACCAACATGGAACATTACCTTCTTCTCCCATGTCTTTTTAGATGTTAAAGTCTTTAGACTGAGTCTCCATATAACGAAATGAATTCATCAGTTTGGCTTCTACTGTGCTTCACTATATTTATATACTTTTTTAAAAAAACAAAGGTACACTCATGCTATTATGGTGGTTGGTACTGAATCAAGAATAGAAGATCAATACAAAATGCACACACAACCAGTTTAACCAGCCACATCATGACTTCAGTTCATTGACAGCCCCCTGGAAGCTTTAAATGGATCATCTGCAAGCAGGGACAAGAATTCTAGAACTAGATGATCACCCTCTATTAAGCTGTAGTAGCCCCATATATTTAATATAACTCAAGGAACATTTAGAGATGTACGGTTTATCACTCTATAAAGTTATGCACCACAAACTCTGGGGAAAATATCACTGTGTAAATCTCAAGAGTGTATTTAAGAATCCCACGTTATTCAAATTCATTTAAGCCTTTCCTTTGGGCCCAAAGGCAGTTTTCAGGTCTCTCATTAATTTTACTCACTGCGCAAAGTAAACCCCTTGTAAACAGTGGTGCAGATCACATTTAAATGTGGTCCTGGAGTCAGACCAGAAATAACCAAAGCTGACCATCTGAATTCAAGGAGAGGCTGACCAACAGGTACCACCGGTCTGAAGAGGTGCTGATATTTATTGACAGGAATGGCACAAGGTATTACAGAAGACCTGAGTGTAAGAGAAGAGCTGAGAGAGGATGTGCTGTTCTGACAGCTCTCTGAAAGCGCCACTAAATGCCAAAGTCAACCCAGGTGTATTCATCCTCACTAGGAATAATAGCAGAAAAGGTGTGCACGATAGACCTAAACATTGAAAAAGAAAAAAATTATTCAATCTCCAAGCGTTCATTTCACTCTCAGTAAGCAATAAATCCAGCTGACCTCATATCTTGGAGGTGGGTATAACTGTAGCAGCAGGAAGCTGACTGCATGCTGGGTTGGGTGGAAGTGGATCAATCTGGTTTATTGAACCTGCTGTTGAAAACAGACTGCTGTAATTTGAATCCAACATGCTGTTTCCTAAAGGACTGTCTCTCCTCTCGAGACGCATGCTGTCCCAAAACAGTTTTTCAGGTGGCTCTTCATGAGGTCCTTCTAGTCTCCCAAACTGGGTGGCCCGCTCTTTGTTAGCTGCTAGCTCTTCCCTCAAGTGTTTTGACACCAGTAACGCTCAAGCACTGTATGCCTGTGTAAGCACAAGTTGAACAGAGCCACATCATCCACCTCGGTCTAGCTTTGTTTCCAAAACCAATTTTATTACTGCTGAAATTCATCCCACCAGGTACTTGCCCTCCTTAATGAGACAGACACAGATGACAGAAAGTAAGGCTGGCGTGGAGGTTAACAACAAGGAAACATGGCTGCGGGCTCGTGAGGTCTGTAGTACATACAAGTATTTGACAGCAGGTGGACAACACTTTACAGACATTTCAGCTTTACCCAACACTGCTCTTCTCACCCGAATATGCGGCAAGGCTCCTATGAAGCATCTCTGCCTTACCACCTGCTCTCACCTCAGACCACACACACATACCACAGCAGGCCTGTCCGGCTTCTTCTCTGCCACTGCCTGCTGCTTTAAACACCTTCTTCTTCATTTTTCTCTCCTGAGCAGCACAGACTTTCTCTCTGCTCCATTGTGCTGCTCCTCCCCGCACACATACCTCTCCCAGCAATTCCTGGTGCCTTCAGCTCTCACATTCGGGACCCACACAACCCATAGCTGAATGGTTCCTCACCTCACTGGTTCAGTCCTTCCGCTCCAGTAATTGCAGCATGTCAAGACACACTGTTCTTGCTGCCTCTCATCTCTTTTACAGCAGTGATTCCCCACTCCAATCTCTCTGCCTACTCTTCCTCTGGGTTCTCTCACCCTCAATAGTGCTAATTCCCGTGCTCTAGCCACAAAGTTTCCTCCACCCTGATGACTCTTTCCTCTTTAGTCTCACCTGCTGACATTGGCTTGACTATCACTTCTCTCATCCTTTCCTTCACCTGCCAATCTGGCAATCCCAGCTCATCCGCATGATTCCCTTCCTGCCTCCTCAATATTTCTGGGGAAAAAAACCAATCACGTGTCTACTATAGATTTGTCCTCTCAGTGTTTAGTCCATTAAGCAAATCTCTCACTTGAACTAAATCCCATATTGTCATGGGTGAGGACTGCTTTGCTGTTTTTGAATGTAAATATTTATGTTTAATCAGAGTACAAACAGGTCAGGTGGACCTTCTGGGGGCAAGTGTGCAGTCTGGGGGGAGCAAAGCATCCAGCCTGCTTGGGTGGAGTAGGCTGAGAGATGCAGCAAGGGAGTGCAAGAGGTCAGCATGGAGATCCCGTAGCCCAGGAGAGACAGAGCCACAGAAGCCAGCAAAGACTGACATTACCTGAAACAGCCACACAGCAGTACCTCAGATGTAACAGGAAGAAAAAGACACCGAGCAACCTGCAGAGAGCTCTCCCAGGAAGGCCTCTGAGTTGTTAAGAAACAAGCATGAAAGAAGGTTACCGCCCTGCAAGAGCAGAGCAGAAAGGGGCAGTTTTGTTTACAAACCCTTTTTATCTGTCTCAGCTGAAGTTTTCTGTATTTTCAAGGATTTCTTTCTAGTTTATGTTCTAATAAAACTTGCCTATTGAATTTACAAGCCATTTTGGTCTCTTCCAATGTGTTCACTGTAAGGACAAGGTCACTTTGGGATCCTGTTGCGCATTTCTATAATACTTGCAAACTTCTCACCACCTCTGGCTCCTCAGACTGACTCACCTTCCGACTTCAACTCTTGTTTCTGCACAGAAGCTGAGTGAGTGACTTCAAGGGAGCACTGACACGATACATTATCATCTCTCTCTTCCTCATTTTCTTCCTTTCCTCTTTTCCTCTCCTTCCTCCAACGGATGCAGAATTTAGCATTTTCTTTTCTTCTCTAATCCCTTCATATGTCCCAGTGACCCAGTCTTATTGTTCTTCTCCCTTTGTAACCTCTCCACCCCACTGGCTTTTTCCCCTCAAATTGCAAGCATGTTTGCTCTCCATACCCATGATCTCATTGTCTCTTTCCTTGTGTCACATTCCTCTTTGACCTTTCACTCCTGAGATCCTTAAACACACTGTTGATACCAGCTATCAAAAATCCCTTTTCTACAGTTCAGCCTCAACCCCTTCTCACCTAGTCGCTGCTTTTCTTGCCCACATGCTCCACTCGGCACTTACCAGTCTCTAATGGCTGCTTCATAATTTTGATTTTATAATGAGAACTCAGTTTTTATGTGCTTTGACATGGTATCAGCTTTTCTGGTTTCTGTGATTTTATTTTCTCTTTCTCTTTACTCTCATATTATCTCTGAGTGCATCCATCTAACTCCCCTCGTTTTTTGCAAGGAGTCAGTTCTCCTTCTACAGCACATCCCAGGGTAACATGAGATCAGAAATGCAGATATCTGCACCTTGCCATCACCTCAAGGACCTGTGTATACTTCATATTTGTCTCCTAGGCAAATTCATATCTTGGCCAGCTTCTCCATGATTCTTAGCCATGAGCTGACGTGCAAGAAAACCTAGAAAAAGTTCCTGACCCCTCTGTTCCACAAGCCCTTTCTCTTTTTTTGACCATTATAACCATTTCACTTGTTGTTCAGGATGATAAAATCCTGTCTCATCTTCAATTCTGAGTACACATCTGAATTCTGCAGAGCTATCTTGCATATAATTTTTGAGTTCTAATGTCCCCTATCTGGCTACTGTCATGCTACTAAAATTCACTTTCACACTCTCACTTCCATCTTGCTCACTGTAATATCATTTATTCTGACTTTGAAAAATAAAGCCTGTACCTGTTCATAGGCATCCCAAACACTGCAGGAGGGATCATATTCCTAGACAATCACTTCAACGACACCAGCTTTTTCACTTTGTATCCCTCTGTGGACTCCTTCCTCTACCACATAAGTTGTAAGGTAATTTTTCTCCTTCACTTTTAGGGTATTTCATTACCCCAAAATCTTTCATTACCCCAAAATCTTTCATTACCTATTGAAAGACTACTACCAGACCCTATCGGGCTTATGACCTCTCCTGCCATCATTTATTTGCTGTGGTTTTTTGAATTAATATATTTCTGGTTGTCTTACCACTGTTCCTTATGCCATCTTCCCTCTAAACTGTATATTTTCCTCAGCAGCAATATAACCAAAAAGAGTCATACACTAAAATAACAAAATATCATTTTCCTGTTTCCTTACAGTCTCTCAGGTAGCTGCATATGCTCACCTGTACCCTCTAGTCTGCACTAAGTAGAAAATTCCTTAAACCAAGACATTAGGGTTTTTGTGTTTTAAGTTTGTAGTTCCAAACATAATGGGAACTGATCAGGCTCCTAACTGGTACAATAAGACAAATAAATGGTAGAAGCAACATCATTACAGTAAGAGGTCATTGAAGTCTATTCTTTGCCACTTGCTTTTGCCAACATCTGGGTGAAAAAACACCAGCAGAGACCAGCATTAAGTCCAGTATGAAAGTGCATGTACAATCATTTGTGCTGGAAGGAACATTTGGACTGCAAATGCATTGCATGCTTGAAAACATCTGATAATTAACTAAGTTCTGAGGAATAAAAGCAGAACAATTCCACTGTGCCTTGTCTCGACCTCCTCTCTTTACAAGTCTGCAAACTTTATATTAGTCTAATATGATCTACCTATATGTCATTATTACTTATATTGTGGTAGAAAACTCTGCACATGGACCAGGACCTCAAAGACACAGGGCCGTTCCCACACCGAACCAGACGGGGAGTACATTCTCAGCGACATCTGGGTCTATCCTGAGTGGCACTACAAGCCATGTTTTCAAAACTGACTCTCAAAAATAATCTATCAAAAAAAAGAAAAGAATTTCTGTACTAAGTGCGGATCATTTTGCATACCATCTGCAGAGTGCTAATTATACACACCGTTGTTATTTGTCAGTATAAGATATTTCAGAATGATATCTGTAAGCCATCTGCCAGCTATCTTACTCACATTCTTTAGATCATCAGCAAGAAATCTTATACGTTTTTTCCTTAGGTAACAATCTGCAATACACAAAAGCAGTTAAATGGGAATGACTTTCTAAAAATGGCTTCTTAACATATAACTGAAGTCAAGTGAACTCCAAATGAATTATTTTGAATTGTTTAAAAATGTCACATTCAAAGTCATGGTTTTGATACTGTAATTCAGGTATTAAGCAAGAATTTCCATAGGTGCTTTATGCTGTTTTTTTCCTCTGTCTTTTATGTGATCTTTGAGTAGAAACAGCAAGTAATTCACATGTTAAAAATAAAGTATCATTAGCAATTACATTATGCAAACAATTTATTTTTATGTTCCCTTAACCCCAATCTTTGTACTTCGTACCTGCTTAATTTGGAAAATTTTTGTTGGTTTGGGGTTTTTTGTTTGGTTGGTTTGGGATTTTTTTTTAATGCAGGTGTACAACATTATTCCTTCTTGGGAAGTAGTTTTGCAAAATTTTTCGTCCTTTCTTTTTTAAAAACTCAGCTGCTCTACAATGTATAATCTTACTGCACAATTGGTTACTTTTTCGGTACAGGAAACAACACTGAAAGGAGATGAGGCATTAAGAAAGATCATTCCCAAATAAACAGTGAGCACCAACTGAAAAAATGAAACCCATTCAATTCACTGGCCATCACACAACTTTCCGATATGACTGAAATGACATCGTACAGATGATCAAAAGAGAATCTCATAAACAAATAAAAACTGTCTTTTATTCAAACAGATACCTAAGACTTGAAGAGCTGCATTCAGTTCCTGACTCTGTAACACGTTCCTGTTCCTGAACAACCTTGTGCACATCGTTTAATCTCTCCTTGTTTCAGGTCTTTTCGGTGGCGGGGAGGGAGACAGGGACAGGGACGACACACCACCAAAAATCCCACCTTAAAGCCACATCAATCGTTCTTAATCCCAGCCTTTGTTTGCCTGCTAAGAATGCACATTATGAGAATCCCCACCATATCTTACTTTACATGTACACAGCACTCATGCCATCAGTGCCTTAGTTTTAGCACGAGTCACTTCTACTACTGTAAGATACATAGAGAACATGACAATCTTGACCATACCAGTAATCCTGCTGTTGTTAAATTTGCCAAGCATCATAAGACCTATGATCACAGTTACTTATTGCTACTGAATTTAAAGCATAATCTCAAAAAAAAAACCCAAACAGCGAGAAGTTGATCCAAGAAAAGAATGATTTATCACATGCTAAAAAGAGTTATGAGGTTCAGTCAAATGGACTTTTGCTTCTGTTTAGTATGCTACAACACAGGAAATTTAAAAAAAATTCTTTCTTTAAAAGAAAAGGTCTCCCTACAAGTCACTATTATTTTTACAAGCAGTAGGAGTACTGCCACAGTATCTTATTGTCCTAACCAGAGATCAGCAGGTTGCTGTAGTAGGTGTTGTACAAATGCAGAACAAAAAAAAGAATTTCTTCCACAAATAGGATAAAATTTAGTATAAGAAATTTAAACATACACAGGCACAGAAGAGACTTTTTTAGACCCTTTTCAGCAGATAATAAAGATAACAAGCAAATGTCTACAAATAAATTCTTGGCATGTAACTTCTCCAGAATCATGAATCAAATCATCCAGGTAGGCTCTGTCCCTGTGCATAGCACCTATCAGGATTTCCGAACCAATTATATACAGAAACAGAAATCACAAGAAAACATTCATGAAACCAGAATCAGCTCAGGGAAAAAAACAAAAGGAAAAAAAAAAAGAAAAAAGAAAAAAAAAATCCAAACGCAAAGAACAAAACACCCACCCTACAACACAGAATCAAATGGGATGCTTTCTACTCCCTTCTTAAGAACACGAGCTTCTACCTTCACCACCCTCACTCCATCTGATGGAGTTCTTCTACTGTCAGTACACCGAGTTTATCTTTTCATTGCCAGAAAAAAATTGGCTACTTGACAGCAAGACAACTAACCTGATTTAGCTAGAACATATTTTAAGAAAACCAGCTATATAGATATCATCTTAACATACCTGGCTGAGGTCAACTGTAGTTGAGAGGNTTGGGCTACTCTCATACATCTCATCAACTGGCCAAGAAACTACAGGTGAGAGAAGAGGACCTGTCCTCTTCTGGACTAGAAATGCTAGAGAGCATTCTGTGGCTTCTGTGGGGGAGAAAACAAGGGGAAGAAAGGGAATAAGCAAAGAGAGTTTCCTGTATTCCTAGCCACCCACACGTGGGGTCAAGCAGAAATTAACATGTATTTATTAAGTTCCATGGATGTGAATCAAGGCTTAATGAAATGAAAAACCATCAGCAAATCTCACTAGCTTGATACCACTTCTTTCCACTAATGCATGCACAGAGTTTTA
>VYZW01014628.1:3489-14225 GCA_013401315.1 Balaeniceps rex | reverse complement strand
CAAAACTGACCAAAGGGATATTCCATACCATATGATGCCATGCTCAGTATATAAACTAGGGGAAAGCTGGCCAAGGGGCTGCTGCTCAGGGACGGGCTGGGCATCGGTCAGCAGGTGGTGAGCAATTGCATCATGCATCACTTGCTTTGAATATTCTATTATTATTATCATTATTATCATTATTATCATCATCATTATTATTATTATATTTCAATTATTAAACCATTCATATCTCAACCCACGAGTTTTTTCACTTTTACTCTTCCGATTCTCTCCCTCATCCCACCAGGGGGGAGTGAGCGAGTGGCTGTGTGGTGCTCAGTTGCTGGCTGGGGTTAAACCACAACAAAAGGAAAGACGATCTTAGTCATATCTTTAAAAAGATCTGATAAATAGCATTGATTTTACCTGCCAAAAGTAAAAGGCATAGTATTTTGTTAAAATATTCACATATAACATGCTGGGTTGATAAAGAAAAAAAAAACATTTATAAATTCTACTGATAGGTATATTATGGCATATGCTGGTGTCCTTTTTAGTAATATAAGCAATACTGCCATTCAGACTGGCAAACTTGCCATGATGATGGTAAGGTTCTGCAAACCAGACCAGAAAGCAAGCTCAAGCGCTGATACAAACTGCAAGCTGCTCCAAAGCTGCTCTCTCTAGCAGTGGCTGTGGGTAACAGCTCTGCAGAATGAGAACAAGGAGACCAGCCAGGGACTGCTGAAAAGCAAGACATTCTGATTGTATCTTTCTCGATTTCAATGTTTTATTCGACCTGCTGGGAAAAGGTAATAAAATGACTGTTTCAAATTAAAAGCTTGACACAGGTTGACATAATAATTACACCAGCTGAAAGGTAGAAATCAGATGAATATGAACTAAACTAGCTTGGGTAACCCAACTTCTTTTGCTCCACGTCATATGAAGTATTACATAAAACAATGAGGTATTTTCTGTCCAAAGATATGAAAAGTTCAGAAAACTACATTTTTTAAACATGTATTTAATTGCACCCATGAAAATTAGATGGAAACAAAATTTTTACCTAAAACAAATGTGGGAATAACTTTAAGCATTGTATATTTTGTTTACCTTGCAGCATTACTCAACATTACCTATGGTACTTTTTGTCATTAAACATTGTAAAACTGTTCTTCACATGCCTCTTATTGGCTCCATTGTATGTCTCTTCTGTAAGAAATCCTCTTTTCTATCTGTCTTCCTTTCTAATCCCAGCTCATTATCATGTCTCAGTGGAAACAAATACAACATCTATTTGTCCCAGTCTTCATTAAAAAGCACTTCTAGAATATTATTAGAAGAAAAAAAAAATCTTGTCCAAGTATTTAAACAAACAACTTGAAGTATGGTCCAAATTGTAGAATTTGGAAAATAATATAGTGGCATTTGGTAAAAGCATTCATCACATTAGATAGTGTTAGCTTGATCTCTCTTTTTTTACTATATTTGACTAGTTAGTACTATTAAGTCTACTCCAAATTCACATTTAGGTAGAAGACCGAAATTGTACTGTACTCTGAAGACAGAAAAGCACCTATGTCTAATGAAATTTTCCTGCTCTTCACTTTATATAAATCGCTATTTGAAAAGGAATTTGTGAAAAGAAAACTTGGTGACTGTCAATCAGTGAGGGAATGATGGATGTAAACACCCTTTGGAAAGCTCATTTACATCCTTTGGTCATGCAGAAGGATTAGCTCTCTCAAGGGATGCGTATTCAAAGCATGGAGTAAAGCTTACAGCTGTCATATCAACACATCTATCAAGCCGTATGTTATTGGCCAAGATGATGCAGCTACAATGCCAAGTTTAATTTGCAAGGATGTGCTCTAGCATTTCTCAAAAATGTAATTCTAAGACAGTGGAAGGCAGAATCATCTTCTATTTACTGAGGTTGGAATCAGAAAATATTTTTAAAACTAAGGTTGATAAACACTTATTTCTCAGAAGTATCTTGATCACTGTTTCCCCTTGTATCTGCTACCCAAACATTTCCACATCATTTTCTTTATGCAGAGCACTAATCAGAATATTTTTAATGAATGTATAACAAAGCCAGAACCCATTACATTTCTTCCTTTGCCTTTTAGGGGCAGTAGGATCTCATACAGATTTCTTGTTTTCCATGCAGCTCCAACACAAATTCAAACATAGTCCTTCTGCCTCTCTGTCGGAAGAACTTTATTTCACTGGGTATTCATGTCATCGCTGGGGTCACTTGCCATAAACTGATCTGTGTTCCTCAAATAAAGTAAAACAGAACCCAGTGCTATATTAAAATTTTATTATGTGTAGCTGTCACCTGAAAAGCCTTCAACAAAGGAGGGTCCAAAAAGCCCCTCCAAAAGGGACACGATTTCAATACAAAGTGGAATAGTCCCCCACCTGATTTTGTACATATAAAAGTATTAAACAAACAAGTAAACAAACATGGTAACAACAGACTTTCCTTGAAAGAATTTGGAATTAAAGATACTGAAATAGTTCCAAATTATTTTTTTCGCTCATACTGCTGGCCAGCAACTAAGTATTGCAGAATAAAAAAGGGTATTGCTGTGGATAAGTAAGATATCAGTTAATAAATGTCCTTGTGCAGAATTTCATCAATCAATCACAAACTGAATCTAGCTGTGAATCTCAATTTTAGATAAATGATTTTTTTTGGCCACAAGGTGTCTACCATAAAAGAATAAAGAAAAAAAAAACATTTTAATGTCAGGTACATGATAAGCCAGCTGTAAAACTGAGTAACACTGGTTTTCCAGTGGCTGACTGGAACACTGGACAGACAGTAGTGTCCTGTACAAATGGAAAAAAAAGTGTGCAGTCTGGAAAAAAGACCAAAGAGACTGAAAGGGAACAGGGGTACATCATGACAAAAGCCATGTAAGATCCACAGGAACTGGGTTGAGGAACAAATTAAAACACAGGATTGCCAGGCCCCTGAGGGGAGGAATAGACTTTTACAGCCCTGCTTAGCTTTCCCTGGGACCCTCATCCACACCTTGCCCATGGCCCCAGTCCCAGGTGACACCATGGCAGTGCCAGTTTCCAGCCCTTCTCCAGCTGCTCCTGACAGGACCCAAGCCCCAGCTCGCTGCTTGCCGTGTCAGGGCTGCCAATGGGCGCTGTTACCAGCCCTGGCTCTGCCCACCATGCTCAGGCCCTGTGGGATGGTGCCCATCAGGTAGGGCATGGCTGGCCTTGGGGTCCTCCTGATGCCAAGGATCAGCAGGCTCTTGCTGCTCCACAACAAGGATATTAAAACCTTCCTGTGCATTGAGGCTAGCAAAACTGACTTAAAAATATCACATTATTTTTCCTTGTTAAAGGCTGAATTAAGATAGTAAAGTGCTCTCTGTCATCCTATGGGGAATAAGGAATGCCCCAGCACTGGGAACTGCAGTGGGAGGTTCTGCATTCAAGTCCCTGTGTAGTATCAGAGCTCAGTGTACACCAGCCTATTCCACAGACTAGTACGAGGCAAGCAGGACCACCCGTCTATGTTCTAGACAGGCAAAACCAAAGAAGGCTGATTTCTTCTGCATAAAATAAAAGATTGGAATGCTCCTTCAGACTGTCCAAATGCAAAAACTTGAGTGCGTGACCTCCCGTCTGCTATCACTGAGACTGCATTGATTGTAGAAAAGTTAAGTCATGTTACTTTTATCTATTCATATCCATCCATCTACAAAAAAGGCAACATGAGCTTATATTTGGATAGCTAGAAATGGTCTCATGGCTGAGGCAATGCAACGTAATAAAAAAATATTTTGTTATGGCTGTTTTGGCTAGGAAAGGTCACATGACAAAATTAAATGAAGTCTCAGCAGGGTTAACTAAAGAAATAACATGCTGAGAAATTAAAACCTACCACACCTAATAATAAACGTAGGTGAAAATTCCTGTGAACACAGCGGGGTTGTACAAGCTCTTCTGCTTCACCACAGTGACTCTGAAGTGAAGTCCTGAGTGGGGCAGGCAATGCTCTGTGCTCGCGGAGCCAGCTGGCTCCTATCGCGAGAGATGTCCTGCACAGAGCTGCCATGGGAGCCATCCCTCTCCCAGCGCTCTACTGCGTCACACAGATAATGCCACACATACTTTAATGGGTATAGAGTTGAATGGGAGTCAAGAGACACTTGACTGTTTCTGTGATCTGCAGTCCTAATTCCAATAAACCACTTATATTTCATATAAAAAGGAGGATATATATATACTTCTGCAAAACTTAAGAGGTCTACAGAGGCAAAATACCATGCAAGAGCTAAACACCGTTCTTTAGCAAGAGCTAAATATTTTTTCAGTTTACCACTTGAATTAGACGTCAGAGAGAAAAGACTAATAGAGTCCATTTTATTTAACTGCATTATTGCTCTTTATGATGCTTCCACAACTACAGACCTCCATTTCTGTAGAAAGACCTGACTTTCTGCAGGGGGAAGAAAAGCTACTCTTGCTACTCTAAGGTCTGGTTCTTCTGCTATAATACAGTTTTCTTAGAAACAATTAGGGGAAAATGATACAGGCAACTTTGTCAGCCTTCCTTCCTGCTTATTGCTTGTTACGTTCATTTGCTGTGAGTTCTTTCTGTTTGTGTTGCATGCTCTTGTGGTCAAAGACTATACTAGCATAAAGTTATAAAGAAGATAGCAGCATAAAGGTTTAAAGAAATATCAGCATTCCTTGACTGCACTATTTGGAGTTGCGCTGTGAAGGAACCACGAATAAGATCTAACCTAGCTTTAAATAAATATAGTCCCTCTCATCCCAGGAAACCTAAGAAAACATTAAAAACTAACATTGAAAACTGTCATTGCTATTTTTGGTAGAGCACTCATATTTCCTCAGATGATCACAAAATGAAGGCCATTTCTGTATAGAATAGGACCGACAAATCTGTGCTCACTTATGACCATGTTCCAGTGTGGCTGTATACAAAGCTGTTCTGGCACAGCAGGTATGCAGCTGCTCTACGAAAATGCTGTTCCCAAGTTAATGATCACTGCTAGGAAGTGACTGTAAATTGTAATTGGGGTGAGCTAAAAGTGTACTGTAGTCATTTACCATGGCTCAGCTGATGAGCAGTAACTCACTGAGTCCTAGTAATTCAGAAGCTTTCAGTCTTTATTGAGCAATGATTCCCTCAGACTGTGGCTTCTAAAAACAGTCCCCTGCCTTTCAGCTTTTAAATTTCATACCAAAAATCACAACTCTACTCACTATAGCTTATTCCATATACTTATTTATGGTTATTTTAGAATTACGTGTCCTATTTTTGCTATTATAAATATAATGGATCACACATGTTCTAGAAAATGAAGGCTTACCAATGCTCACCAAGTACAAGGAAAACTGAATTAATACTGGTTTTAACTTCTAATGCTGCCTTCTTCGTAATCGTCTATAAAACTTTTCTCCTTGGAAGCTGTCTGTCACATAATCTTGCCTGCAGAAGTTACCAGGTTCTTGGTATAGACATAATTAACCTTACTTTTCCAGTTCTTTGACATCTATTGGCCTAGGCATTGTTCATGAACCATTCCTAGACCAATTCTTTGTTTGCCTTTGACATTGCTTTGTCATTATAACACACTCACTGGAGTGAACAAGTTATTCTACCTGGTTTATCTGTCTCTCTCTTCCTGAACTGTCTTCAAACACAGTCTATTAAAATGAATTGCTTAAATTGACAGGTGATTTAATATCATATTGCTCTCTTAATTACGATATTAAACTGTCTATCAACTGACCTGATTTGAAGCACCCGAAAGATTCACACAGCTGCTTGGAATGTCCCCAGATTTGGGAAATCAGGAGGTTTCAATCTTTCTTGAAAACAGTTGTAATTTTCTTTTTTAAGAAAGCAGGCAAACAGGTATCACAAAGAATCCCTTGTCTTACACAAATTTCAAACAAAAGGTTCATTTTCCCCAAATTACTTTTGTAATGCCATTTTAATTTATGTTAATCTAAATGTGATGAAAAAGTATTTTTATGGCTCCTCCACTGTTTGGCTGTGCCTGTAATATTTAATGTTAATGTTCTGCAATCACGGGCCTTGACACTGGGCATGTTTGCAGACATGATGCAATGTTTTGCATGAGGACCCTATCTGGGCTAACAAGCCTGTTTATCATCAGGGTTAACGAGCCCAGGCAGAATACTGAACTAGGCTAGACTGCTAGACAGCTTGAGCTTTCGAGTGCAGGCTGTTTTGGGTACGTCTGCATCATTACATTGTGCCATGTGGAGATACAAACTGCTTCTCTTCATTGATACTGCAACCTATCACTTCAGGAACCAGATGTGTTAATCACATTATAGAGTCCATATAAAAATGAATTCTGTAATTCCCTCACCCCTATTCTATCTTTTCAGGAATGCAGTTCAGTAGTTTCTGAGGTAACGACTCAGAGTATCACTCAATACTACTCAATAAAATGCATTCAGTCCAGGTGGAGGGACAGTAAGTGTCTCTTGAAATATATTTATTTAGAAAAAATAAAATAAAAATGCAAAGTTGACTTTGAAATTATCATGTTTGCTATGCAGAAATCACAAAATAAATTACTTTTACTTATTTTCTTTAAGTCTCATATTTTCTCTTCAAGCATCCTCTGCAGACACTAAGCAGAAAATTACTAACCCCAGAAATTGGAACTCAAGGTATTTCATGATGTCAGTTACAGAACTTATATAAGTTTCATGACAAAAAACAATGCAGAACAGAGTAAAAGGAAAATAGCCAGTAAGTCCCAAAATGCACCCCTCTCTTTTAAGATGAATTTAAAATGCATAGAATACTTTATCCTTATTAATCAGTAAGTTTTGTGGAATTTTTTTCCATATATCCAGGCTGTTTTTTATTTTTCACTTGATATTTTCCCCCAAAGTAGACATTCACACTGAGTAAATGACTCTGAATATTGGCACACATCAATAGTCCTTAATCCTGCAAACTTTCAAGCAAGGTAGAACTGTAAGAGCAAAAAGAGTTTTGTGAGAGGGGAACTGGAATATGTTTTATTGCGTTCTTACATGCTCTTTTGAAGGTAGAGGTAAGCTCACCCTGTTTGTGCTTTCAAACATTTGGAAATTGGGTAGCCATGTAAACATGCTACACAAACTGAACTAATGTGGCTCTATGACTTCTATTTCACTAGAAAGAGAAGGTTGAGACATAAAACAATGGATTGACTGGGATGAAGGGGCAAATTCTGATTTCAAACAGTAACAGGTCCTTTGTTATTTAAGATGCTACCTCTATTCTTTTCTATGCTTTGATTTTCTATTCTATGCTTTGATTTTCTTCTGCTGCATTACAGAATGAATGAACAACGGAACAATAACTTAGATATCTCTTTCAGCGTGTTGCTGTAGAGTTGCTAATGCTTTCTGAAATACATAATTCACAAAAGCTGTGGTGTTCAGAGACTAATGTTGGAGGTGGGCAAACAGTTCCATAATTTTCAAAAAATGTTTTATATTTAAATGGATTTTTAAGCATTCAATGAGCTAAGGTTTAATTTATTTTCCATGGATGTAATTCAATTTTTTAAAAAGTCACATGTTATAAAGCCACACCGAGGTGAATCTGGCAGTAACGGCACTTAGCATAATGTAGTATTTTCATTCCATTTTTTCTCCAAGGCATCTGAAGACTTTTTGATCTTCTTCCAATCCAGTGTATTGTACTTACTGACCTAGTTGAAGTATCACTTCCAGAACCACAAAACCAGATAACACTAAGTATTTTCCTCAGATTATCTTTCAGTGCTGATACTACCTCTCTTCCAAATCTTTATGGTAGATGTTTACTAGATTCTTTTAAAATGACGAATAACTGTACAAAGCCAGGGTTTTAATACACACCCATATAGGCAGAACGGGAAAAAATATTTTAAAAGCAAATTTTCTCCTCCATGTACGTTTATATTCTGACCAAAACACTTGTTTTGGCTAAAACCCAAAACCTTAACAGAAGAATTAACTTTAACAGTTACAGTAAATTCAGCAAAACATAGCCACTTACCTGTTCAAAAGTATTCTTTTGAAATTCTTCAAATCCAAAAATATCCAGTACTCCAATTTCAAATACCTGGTCACTGGGAAAAAAAGATATTGCAGATAATAAGAATTCAATCAAGTGAATACTATATCTGTTGTTTCTGACAAAAGTATTTCTGTTCTAGGATGAAAGCAGGCTGTATTTCAAAAACACGGTATTAAATATACAAGCAGACCATGTATACAACAGAATCAAAATTCTACCCACCAACCTATTATATCGAAAGGAAATAAAAAAGCAGGGTTCATGATTGTTTTAGCAGCCACTTTAAAAACTAAATTTGTAAGAGAAGAAAAAAACCTTAGCTTCTTTAAAGTCCAGTTTCTAAAGGTGCAGGTATCTATTCGCTCAGATGAGGGATACCCATTTAGGGGAAGTTTCAAAATTGCTCAGTTGTACTCAGTTACCCCTTCCAGTTTATATTTTTTTAACAGCCAGAACTGCTCCTACTAAACGTACTTCAAGGGAAACCTGTTAAGCCAAAGTCCTCTCTGTGCCAGCATCAAGTAGAGGCTGCGAGCTCAGGCTGCACAAGAGGTTACATCTCTCAAGGGAAAGAACAGTGAGGATCCAGGCATGATGAAGGCAGATGTTTCTTCTCTGTGTGTATATATATATATATGTATTATATTCTCTCTTCTTGTTGGTAGTGCATCTAATTTGCCATGTGCCCTGCTTGCATTCAGGAAAGGGCTTTTCTTTTGGCCCAGTGGAAGGATTAGGGCAGGGCAGTCACCTAGGATTTGGACAGAAGAAATGGGAAAGGGACAGAGGTGTTATTATTCTGTACTTACTTGGGACTAAGTCATTGTAAACCTGATCTGGGGAATAAACTAAGTTCCCTATGGGGAGCAAAATTAATGTTTTGAGATATCCTGTTGCCTGCTTTGGAAGGATTTGAGAACTCTATATGAAAGGGCTGGGCTCACCGAGGCTGGGCTTTTTCTTTATTTTCTGCACTGTATCATTAGACAGAGAACATAAAAAGAGGGTTACAGTAAAAAAATTGTTGCAGTTTGCCTATATGAATGCAGTGGGACTTTTGCCAGAGTGAAATGATCTGCCAGCAGGATGAAAGACTTTGCACTATAGCCAATGGCTCTCTGGCACAGGAAAAATCAGCAAAGGAAAAATCATTCAGCTTCCTGAGAAAGGAGAGGGGGACTTTCTAAAGCAGATGAGTTTTCCTTTCCCTTTCCCAACACAATTTGTAAATGTATGGGGTTATACATATACACAAATAATATTGCAGCCCGCTGTTTCTGAAATCTACTTTTCCTTCTGCATTTTTCCTCTGTGTTCCATGTTTCCTGTATGTCTAAATCTATGTGTATATTAGGATATAGATGTAAAGGAGAAAAAGGTGATCCACTGTTGAAGTACTTTAGTGTAGTTCTGTTACAGTCATTGTAAACACTACCATTTAATTAGGCGAGGATCCAGCCCTAAAAATAAATTCCCATATAACAACAAAAAAAAGTAAAATCATTAAAAAATTGCGCACTACAAAGCAAGCGAAGAAAAACAATCCTCAGGGACAAGCAGAGCCTTCTTCAGACATCATACCCAAGAAGTTTGTCTTCATTTCTAAGGCATACTAGTTCAATGCACTACTGATTGTCACAAGACTGGCTATGTGCGTAAATGTCAGACATAGAGAGCTGCATAATAAATCTAGTCTAGAATGACTTTGTTGGGCAGGAGAGGTTATCATGAGGTCGATTAGCCTCCAAGGGAATTTCTACAANTTTAAAATGTAAGCCTCATTCTCAATTGTTCCTGATTAGAGATGGGTGTACATTCCTTGTCCCAATGTGTTTTCAACAAAACCAGTCCATTTCTATAATGAAGAATTGGACATTTTGAAAACACACTACCTCAGACTAATATTGAAAAGCCAAAATTATTACGTTATTTAAATAAGTTTTGGAAAAAAAGTAGTTTGGAATTTCAGAATACTTAATAAGTTTACANTTATATTTCACAATTATTAAGAGCTACTTAACACGAATGGAACAGCTTATCCCTTCTCTGTTTGATTCAATGAATAGATTTGAGGCTGGACTGCTTACATCCCATTTGAGTTCCATGCCTGTTATTTTGTCAAATTAGTCTCTCTTACTTTTTTTCAAGGAATATATAAACATTTGCATAAGGAAAAGATCTAAACCAACTGGCCTAATGAATTATTAAAAATCAGGCAAAACAGGAACCTGGCCCTAGCTTCTAAAACTCCAGGTAAAAGCCTGAGCAGCCAGCCTGTTGCCCACCTCAAATAACATTCTTTATCAAAACTCTGATATTTCCAAGAAATATCTTGATTTGCTGGAGAAAATGGCAAACATGTCATCCCAATTTTTTTGATGAACTCCACTTGATAATCTTGGCCTTATATTATTAGAAGATGCACACACTACATGAAAAGAGCTGGAGGTTTTACATAACTAATATCTTGCCTACAAGGCAAGTATAACAGAACAAGGCTCTGTATCCTCTACAATAGCAACATTTTATTACTACATTGTGGCATTTATTTGCAAAATCTCAGCAACCATGATAGTAATTTTCTGTACTAAATTATTGCCCAGATTTTGAAAATTAAGTAGCAACAGAGCACAACACAAAAATTAAAAGCATT
>VYZW01014592.1:1470-11668 GCA_013401315.1 Balaeniceps rex | reverse complement strand
GTCAGAGATGTTGCTTTTTGCTGTTATCTTCAAGGGGGTTCTTGAATATTTTGTAAGACGTGTTCAATTCTCTGCATTTTGTCTTTGTTATTCTTATATAATATGAATATTGCAAGCTTCAAGATCTAATATGAGTCCTACTTCTCCAAATGTTTGAATGAAATTCAGTGTGCATGCAAAAGTAGTTTTCAGTTAATAAAAGTACTGAGCAATGGCTTCCTATCTTATGGTAAAGAGTATTACAAGCAATAAAGTTTCCACTAACCTAAGTTAGTAGGAGTTCCAGTTCCCATTTGCACTTCTACAGTTACAGTAAGTAGTATATGTAGCTTTCTTATAAGGCTCATTGAAGAGGGGAAATTATGTTCCATTTCTGAGACACAGAATTTGAAGTTGCTTTCTTACTCTTATTTCTCCTAGAAAAGTGAAGCTATAGCTATTCATACATAGCTATAACATGAGCAACTTCATACACTGGAATTCCTTCTTGTGTTGCCGTCTCTTAAATCCACAGTAAATTGTTAATTTCCATTTAAATTTTCCCAAGAGATTTCCTAAGCCATTTCCTCACAAGTCTTGCCACTCTTCCATTCCTGTCTGTATGGACACAGCTCTTAGACAAGAACTCTCTTATTCCTGGAAAGAACTGAATAAAGATTTGGATTAAACCAATATAATTTCAAAGTTTTATAGAATACTCACTATAACCATAAGCTGGAAAATCAGCTTGTGTTTACAGTGAGTATTCTATAAAACTTTCAGGTTTTTTTCAGTTATGACATATATTAATTAAACTTTGACAAACATCTTCATTTGGGGGAGAGAGAGAGAGAGAACAATAAGTTGTAAAAGAAGAGTACTCTGTGGGGCTGTGTGCTGTTGGGTTCAAGGCTGGCTGAACATTAGCTGCAGTCTACTTGACTCATCTTGCTGTTGGTCTAAAACTAAGCCTAGATTTATAAAATGAGACTAAATGATTTGCCCCCTGTTCTTGCATGGTTATAAGAAAATTTTGTAAAAACTAATCAACTCCAGAGGAAACACTAGGCATAACTGAAAGTCTCAATTCAAAAGCCTTATGGAAAAATGCACTGAATAGCTCATGTTCAACAAATTAAAAAGTGATTGCCCAATAGCTCTCAAAATGTACTTGCTAATGGGGCATCATCATTGATGGGTGTTTCTATTTAAACTCCTTGGGGGTCTCTTCTCAGCTTAATACTACTTACTATTTTTTTTTAGAAATCTTCTGAAGGAAAAAATAAATTTACTCCTCAAAGGGGCTTATACATTTGGGTTAAATCCTGAGAGATTACAAGCACCAGCTTTACAGGCTAAATCTTCAGTTTTTCTTTTTTTATTGAGACTAGAATCTTACTGAAAATGAACAGCATTTTTCAGACGAAGGCCTAGTTCAATCCTAGCAGTTTCCCCACAAGAAAATGTGAGTAGAAGGAAAAAAGATTGACTACAGATATTGGAGCCTGATAATTCTTAAGCCTTAGCTTTTCTTCAAACTTTAGGCGCTACAATACCAGTAAAATCAATACAAGGATTTATCCAGTTCTAGAAAGGAACATAACACATCATGGAAGTGCCTGGACAATAAAGACAACACCACACAGGGCTGTTACACATTTTATTCTTTTCTTCAATTATTAGACTTCATTGATGCTACATCATTTTTAATTAACATATCTGGATCTTGTGGATGCTTAGAGCCCTGAATGCCTTTGAGTTCCAGAGAACACAGGTAGGTTTGTTTCAATAAGGCACTGTACTCCAATTCAGTAAAAACATTAAAGTTGAACATTTTAGAATGCATTCAGGGTAGAATTTAGCATCTAGCTAATTGACTGTCTTAGTGGAGTCTTGAAAGAATTTTTTGTTATTCTTTCTTACTAAATACCTCATGAATTATTAAACAAATAAATAAAAATGCACTATTTTACCTCAGTTATCTCCAAAACAAAACTAATGTTTTATATTCAGATTTTAAATAATTTAATTTTACCCTTTTTTTAAATATCTGTACAGAGGTTGTCCTGGAATACCTGCATTTTTCAAATTTACATTTCTATCCAACCAAATCAATGGTGTATTGCTAGCATAAAACTACAGGCAGTGGGAACCAGCTGAGGAATTCCTATTGCATGGAGACATTTTCAAGAGAGCTACTGCAGAATTCTCTGGGTAAATATGTGCTGAAACACTGAAGTCAATAATAATCTTTGCCTTTTACAGGGTAGAAACTAAAGCTAAGGAATCACATAAGTAGTTCATCAGAGGTCAGATTTTTAGACTTTTTTTTTTTTTTCTTATTTTGGTCAGGACATGGCCTTTTTGCAAATTTGGGCCTCATATTATTTGAATAAAAGATGGAAATTTCAATCCTACTGGTTCATGGGGATAATGACAAATCTATTTTGTTCATTCCTGTGAACTTGTATCTTCACTTATTTCTTCCTCCACTAGCCAAAATGTTAGGTGTTCGATCAGGAGCAGATATCTATTTTTCACAGCAAAGAAATGAATGTTGGAGGATGGGTTTGGATTGTTTTGGTCATGTCAAAAACATGAAGCAGCTTGTTAATCTAGCATTGTCTGATAGAAAAGAAATAGAAAAGCTTTTTAATTTTTAATTTTTTAAATTTATTAAATAACATGTATTTATTTGGAAGAATTTTGAAAAAAAAGCAAGGGAAAGAGGCTGTGTTTTTAGCTGGAATATTTCTTCATCTGAGTGAACAGAAACAAGTGTCTGCCTTTGATAACTGTGCAGACATTAGACTCTGAATATTAAAGAGGGTTGGCAGCTACAGTATAAACTGGGGCACTTGCCATTTCTGGACAAACTGTGTCATTCTTACTGGAAATTCAGCTAGTAAATGCCCCAGCATTTTGTCTGCTGTGTTTCTTCTTTGGCAAAACAGAAAATGAAGAATAAATGAACTGAACTGGGAATTCTTTAAACTCGTTATTCAAGAGATGAGTTTCCAATTTAGCTTTAAATGTGCTATTATTTAGTGGAATACCAGTGCTCGCAGGGAAGCTGATTTGTCGGTGGGTTTCTGTACGTATAATAAAATGCTGGATAAATCACAGATAGTAGACGAAAAAAGTCTGCTCTGGTCATTACAAAGCCTCCAAGTATTTGGACAAGCAGAAAGATAAATCAGTCTGCAGTATCTCCCTGACAATCCATATCAAACCAGCCAATCTCTGTATACTAATATAATACAATACACTGCTTGTATGACTTCTGTTAGGATAGAAACCATTGTATTCCTGAAGAAGCTGCATGCCTATGACTGGTGAAATTACTGCCTACATTTCATTTAGATAATACACATTTTAATCCTCAGAGGAGCTGTGGTTTTTTGAAGACATCATCTCTCTGCTATGGATTAAAGTTGGCGTGGAAATGGCAAATACTTGGTGCAGCTAGGACCGAAGCTTGAGCAAAAAGTCAATTGACTTTGGTACTTGGAGAACTAGGCTGCTAGTCTGGAAACACTGGTGACTCTTACCACCAGTCCACTTCCATTGATGAAAGGGACCTGTTAATTTCTCATCCTAGTAGTGTTTTGCACACCTGCAAAGCAGAAGTTACAGCCAACCTTAGGTGGATTATAGTATTTATGGTTTTTAAAGTGCAACGTCTTTGTGATCTGATTGTTTGTGTGCGAGGGAGAGCTTTACAGTTTTGGTATTATGCTTTCTGTCTGTACTGGCTTAGTTTCATGCCTTTGGTATGAGGAAACCTTTACTCAACTCAAGTGCCTGGCACAAAGAATTTCTCTAGAGCAACAAATGACCGGTCTATATGAAATAACTAGACATGTTCTAGTTTAATGAGAACTATATGTGAAATCCATATATGCCGTTAACAGTTCTTTGAGACAATAATTTATTTGATATTGGAAACAATGTGTTTTATGACATCTGCTTGATCTTTTTAAATTACATTGCATGTGTTTACCAGAGTTATTTGAAGAAGTATAATTTAATTATAATTTTGATATTTGTAGTCATTCTGACCATGTTTTCTTTCTGTCCTGCTGAGCATGATGGGTCAAAATTCTACTTCATGAACAAACCTATTTCAAGACTCTTGAGTAACTTAGAATAATTTCATTTTTACTGTCACCTCCCTGCTTTTATTTAACTTTTGTTCCTGTCTCCTTGTTGTGCTGTGAGATTTTAATGATCATATTCAGAGTGATCTACACTTCTATAGCTAGGCTCTCAAAGTGCTGATCAAACATTAATAAAGCTTCACAGTGAAACTACTCAGCAATATTTTGATCACCTTTTCTATGGAACACATAGATTCATCAAAACGAAGAATCTGTTTTGATAAATTTTCCATTTAGAAAACATTCTGACAGAGTTCTGAAGCAGACAAACCCCACTTATTCAACAAGAGTTCCACATATTTTGGAAATAGCTTTTCATTTGGATGATAATTAATAATTTAAAAAAGTAAAGCCAAATTAAGCATTTTAAAAACATAAAAAAGATAAATTTAGATTGATGGGATTTGAATTGATCAAATGTTTCATTCCCAAATATTTGCAAAATATTGCTGGAGGCTCTCAGCTCTCCACTGGAAGATGCATAAAATCCATGCTTCATAGTAACACTCAGCAACTTCCAGGATGAAGCCCATTAAGATCAGTAAGCACACCGATCCAAGAGCAGTCTGATCCAAGGTTTTAATTTCATTTCTGCTCCCCAGAATCAGGAAGTTCATCAGTAAGATCTGCTGTCATTTGGCACAATAATATTATAGGGTCAGCAATTAGATGCTGTCATGAAGACAATATGCTTATCACTGGCATTTCTGTCCTGGTTTCAGCTGGGTTAGAGTTACTTTTCTTCCTAGTAGCTAGCACAGTGCTGTGTTTTGGATTTAGTATGAGAAGAATGCTGATAACACACTGATGTTTTAGTTGTTGCTAAGTAGTGCTTAGACTAGTCAAGGACTTTCTTTTTCAGCTTCCCATGCTCTGCCAGGTTCACAAGAAGCTGGGAGGGGGCACAGCCCAAGATAGTTGATCCAAATTGACCAAAGGGCTATTCCATACCATATGATGTCATGCTCAGTATATAAACCAGGGGGAGTTGGCCGGGGGGCAGCGATCACTGCTCGGGGACTGGCTGGGTGTCAGTCGGCGGGTGGTGAGCAGTTGCATCACTTGTTTTCTTTTCCTTGGGTTTTGTTTGTCTCTCTCGTTCTCCTTTTCATTGCAATTATTATTATTATTATTACTATTATTATTATTATATTTCAATTATGAAACTGTTCTTATCTCAACCCACGGGTTTTCTTACTCTTGCTCTTCCGATTCTCTCCCCCATCCCATGGGGCGGGGGGAGGGTGAGCGAGTGGCTGCATGGTGCTTAGTTGCCAACTGGGGCTAAACCACGACAATTTCTTATTCCTTTCTCATTTAGAAATTACCTTCAGCATTTAGTTGATTTTTCTCAGCAATTAAATGCATAGGCTTTAAGTAATTGGGCTTTCTTAGCTACCTCAGTGTTACAATAATAAGCTTCATTCAGCTGATAACCCTCTGTGGGGCCCAACTTACAGTGAGGAACTTAAGGAAATATACAGTGGTGGTAAGTAGCCTGTGCCTGTAGCTATGCTTGTTGGGTTTTTTGTTTGTTTGTTTGCTTTCTGAATATTATAGTCAAGTAATGCAACAGGCACATTAACAGGTTTTCCCTGTGCTGACAGTGATTTGGTCAGTTCTCTTAAACCCACAGATTTTTCCCAAAGTTAGTCAGTGTTAACTTGCTGCTATTCTTCTTTCTTGGGGTTTTGCCACTCCATACTCTGTGTTGCACCAACAAAACCAAGGTAATACTCAAAGACAGCTCAGCAATGGCAGGCTGTTATCAAAGGCATGCAAATGTCTCCTCTCTTGCTGAAGTGGTGTCACAGTTGGGCAAACTATTCAACAGAAAGGATGCACAAAATAAAGTTGTTGGACTGCTGTGGTTGACAAATTTATCTAGAAACGGGGAATACTTTGCTTTTAATAACTAGTCAGCAAAGTTTTGCGAAAAATCAATTTTACATGGATGTGAAATACAGAATCAAGCCTAGGAATGAGGGCTAAAAATCAGTACTTCATTGTCTTTCCTCTGCTTTTCTCTCAGCCTATATTGTATGCTCCAAATATCAAGAAGTATTTTCATGTGTCTTTGAATGGTTTTAGCTTTAGGAGGCAATGGTTTGGGGAGGAATTTCAGATCGTTTTTGTTTTCCAAGGTGGCTGTTGCTCAGTTTTTACTCAGCTAGCTCTGTATGTTTCTCCTTTCAGTATTCTATTGCTTTTTGATTTTGTTTTGAGATGTCTTGCATAATGTAGAGAGAAGTACATGCCTAACATAGTTTTCTGTGCTCCACTTCAGAGAAACAAGAGAGTAATGTGGGCGAGAGTGAGAAGTTCTCAAAAGCTACCAGGATCTACCTTTACCTTTCTAAGTTCTTTATACCTTGCCTAAGGACAAACAAAAAAAATCTGTGTCATGCTGAGAACTGAATTCTTTTTCAGGTCTTTTTTTGCTGAAGCAAATGTCTATTCTTCTTAACAAAGCACTGACCTAGCATAACTTAATTTATGAAATCTGATGAGACCGCAATCCTTTATGTAATAAGTTCAGGCTAATTTACTTTATGTGTTATTGTAAAATGGACGAGCAATAGTCAACATGTGATTTTGCAATTTCAAATTTTGTACTGAAGCATATAAGGGTACCTACTGGCAGAGGTGTTCCACATAAAAGAGCAAATTATTTAATGTCCATCTGTATGCCTGGGACGTGTAGGTTTCACTGGACTTTCCTAACAACACCAAAATTCTAGCAGGGCTAACCTGTGCCCATCATACATGTACAACTTTAGAAACATCTTTGAGTTTCCAGCTTCTGAATACATTGTATTTTATGAGAAACTTGCACCCCTGCAGTTTTTGAAGTTTGCAGAACTGGCACCAATAACACAGCACTCAAAAATTTGCTGCATAGAAATTGAAAGGTGAAAACAATGGTGTACCCAAGTCTATTTACATATAATTTCTTTTCATTCACTGAACATGCAAATGGTCTAGTAACATCCAAAGATATTATTGCTTCAAAAGAGATATTCTAGCATCTGGTTATTGGTATATGGAAAGAAGACCTATACTTTTGAGTGTGTTTTTTTTATAAAACATTGCAACTACTGTGTTTATGAGCGCTTAAAGATTCTCCAGTGTTCAATGTTTTATATTTACTGTGCTCTAGACTCAATAGAATTCCAGAACAATGCAAACCAGCAAAATGCTTGATTAAAAATAAACCACTTAAAACCAAACCAATTTCTGGCTTTTCTTCCTCTGCAGTTTCCATGGAATTCTTATGGCTGTTCATTAGAGAGTGTGATTTGGTTTTATGACTTTTTTAAAGTCATAGTTTAAAGTTTAAAATAACTCCACTTTAATACTGCGCGTAGTTTTATACTTGCAAGGGGAAGAAATGTTTGGGAGATTTTACAGTCTACAGCTAAAATGGAAACCTTGCTCCCAAGTTCTGTTTGCAAAGAAGCAGAGAAATAGCAATCTTTAATGACTGCAGTCATTTGAACATTCAAAGATTAAAAAGGGAAAAAACTCTAGAAATACCCTCTGTACCCCATAGCTCTGTAGTTCCAAAAGATAGATTTTCTTTTTTAGATCCGACTACAGATAGCCTAAATTACTAGCTGTGGTCCCACTTAGTTTCTCCTAAGGCTTTCTCAAACTTTTAAAATAATCAGTTTATGTTGCTTTTTACATAAATCTCCATAGAAGTAACAAGCTGGACTAGCTCATCACTGATCAGTTTTTGAGAAGAAACAGTATCAATCTTAGGAATCTGTCTTTTGCCTGTGCTGCAAGCTGAAAGTGTGGTAAGCAGGAAAACATATACCTACCTGCCCATACTTTAGCTATAAGTAAATAACACCTATCATACTTGTGGCACCAAACTTTTCCTGTAAGAATGGATCCCAGTCAATAAGATTCTCTTGAGGCAGTTACAGTGTCTGGATCTGAAAAGATATTCGTACGCAACTTGCAATATAACCTGGCAGTAAGCTGTCTCTGATTTTCTGTCTTCATTGGTAGGTCCCAAAAACTCTAGTTCTTCCTAGAACTCTCTCATTCATGTCCTTCCTGATGGTCATCTTGTCTCTACGGAAAACAGTTCCAGTAAGAAGCCAAAGCAACAGGCTTAGATGTAGGAAAAATGCATAAAACCAGAAGAGTTTCACGTCAGACACGAAGAAAAGTTCCTGAATTAAGTGCATCAATTAGAAGAAAAAACATTTTACAACACATAGAGAAAAGAAAAACTCCAGAAGAGAAGAGTACATGAGGAGAAGAGCAAGAGGAATTATTGTCAGGAATGTATAAATGTTAGGAATTGTTCAAGAGGCAGCTCATGAGTGGAATCGGACCTCCAACTGAGCAGGACATACAAGCAGGACACTAGTGCATGAGACAGCATGCTAAATACCTGAGTTAAAATAATGAGAAAAAAATAGTAATAGAACATAGACAAAGAGAACTGATTGTGTATTGGGCAAATAATTTTTACTAGATTATGCAAACTGGGTGTTTAAGTAAAATAACCTTGAAAACGCTTGTTATTGGTTTAGAAAATAGAGGATGTAAGCTAAAGTTGGCATGTCAGATGATGTATCCTTTTTGAGAGAAAGATAATAATGAAGAGCTTGAGCCCATGAAAATGTATCTTTTAAAGTAACTAGAGAAGCTAATGAAACAATAAAAGCAAACCCAAGAATGTATGTTTTTTCTGTATTATTATCCTACTAGACAGAAAAAGCATTATTAAAGAATACAGCTGCAGGAGATGCCTCAGATATAAGAACTGTGGGAAGCCAACTATGGTAATGATAGACGATCAATCATAATTTGATTTTGTGCATTTATATGTTTTTTAGAAGAGTATAAATCTAAACACAAAACTCTAAGCCCAGGGTATCCACAATCAAATTGTCTCTTAGAAAATAGTATCATAATAACTAAAAGAATCCATTAAAAATTTAGGGACTAATTGGCACAACAAATTTATGTAGCAATGCTCTTGAGCCTGGGATTGTCACTGGTTAACATACTGTTCAACAGGAAGTTTAAAAGGAGACTACCTGACTGCGTAACCACCAAAAGATATAAACAAGGATACTCTAAAATCTTATGAATAGTAGAAAAAGGTCAAAGAGAAAATATAATGTGATAAATCANNAGTCCTAGAAAGGAGCTGAAATCTTCTTCTATAGTAGGAAGATGGGGGGGAAAAAAAAAAGAAAAGGATCAAACCCTCAAATGCTTAAACTAAATAGGAGAAGTCAGTAGATTAAAAGGCACAAAGTAAAAACAAACTAGCAGGGCAATGCAAAACCTGAGTGAAACAGAGTGCTGATCCCATGAGTTGAATCAGAGACCAGTTGAGAGACTGGTTGTGAATTATGTATTACAAATACTTTTCCTTTAGAAAATAAAGGATGCAAAGTACTCACCATAACAAGGCCTTGGACAAAATGTTACATGCTCCGAAGTCTTCTGAGTAAGACTAATGGTATGAACAGCTTGAGTTCATATGTCCCTAACACAAACTCTTGAAAAGACTTGTTAGTCTACCTGTTATACTAAAGACTCATCGTAAATATTAGAGCATGTTGAATACACATTAGTCACCACCTGTGAATACTGCCTGATGTCTGCTTCTTGTCTTCTGCCCACTCTCTCCTCACTGCTTATTCCCCTTTGTCTGGAATGTATTTAACAATTTCTCACATCCAGTTTCTATTCTTGTAATTGAAATTCTTTCCAGAGATTCAGTTTTTCTTCTATTCCAGCAAATATAGTCCTAATATCTTCTCTGCCATGTTGTTCTGACAGAGGAGAAAAAAGGTAAGTCAAAAAAGCATAAAACAATTTCAAATATTCACTTTCTTTCTTGTTACATCCATCTTTTTGTCTATTCTTTCTTGTAATATCTTATAAGCAGAAAGACTGTCTTTGCATTTGTGCCTCCTTAGATAATGCTCATATTATTGTCACCTGAAAAAAAGAGACAAAATTTAAGTTAATGACTTGGAGGCACATTTTACAGTTTGTTGCTGCAAAAGGCCTTATTCTCC